>PVJL010006253.1:0-94868 GCA_004026885.1 Lyroderma lyra | reverse complement strand
GTGGTATATCCATATAATGGAATAGTACTCAGCCTTAGAAAAGAAATACTGATGCATGTTGCACCATGAATGAACCTTAAAAGCCAGTGTGTAATTCTGTTTACTTAAAATGTCCAGAAAAGGCAAATTTATGGAAACAGAAAGCAGATCAGTGGTTGTTATGGCTAAGGGTATGGATTACAAATGGGTATGGAGGTACTTTGTTGGGTGATGAGAAAATGTTCTAAAATGGTGACAGTTGCACAAATCTAGACATGTACTAAAAATTATTGAATACTCACCCCAAAAAGGCAAGAATTTCATTTCACACCTTTTTAGTCCCAGAGTATCTGTGACTTGCAGCTGAGTCCAAAGGGGAAGGCTTTTTTTTGCAAGGTGATTTTAGAGAGAGGAAAATGTAAAAAAAAAAAAAAAAAAAAAAAAAAAAAAAAAAAAAAAAAAAAAAAAAAAAAAAAAAAAAAAAAAAAAAAAAAAAAAAAGAAGAAGAAGAAGAAGAAGAGTCCTAGTTCTTTGGAAAGATAACCATACCTCTATTCAGCAAGTTCTATTTTGGCGACTGTTTTGGAGAGTCTTATAAGCGTTAAAGCAAGTTAATTCCCTCTTTTCACTCTTCTAAGTGATTAATTCCTGGGAACTAGAGCTAGGCATTCCAGTTTGTGACATTTTAAACACACCTACACATAGACACAGTACAAAGTGCACATTTCAGAGGGGATTTTTTTTATATGACTACATTAGGATCTGTCTTAGAAATCCGTATCTAGCACTTGGGTGGAGTACTGTGTGATTATAGTTTAGATTAAAAAAGGAAAAGAAAAAAGAAAGAACCCAATGACAACTTAAATTAAAAGATTCAGTTCATCTAGGCAGCCAAAAGTTTGGGTGTTTCTCTGAACTTGCCTCACCTTTCCTTCACCTTGTTCTACAAGGGAGGAAGCCAGGGTTCAAGGTGGCTCTGGAGCCAGGATTAAACAGTCCCTTCTGCTTCCTGCCAGTTCCAGTCCAGACAGAGGAGGCCCAAGTGGGCTTTTTCTTGTCTTTGTCCTTGTCAGCAAGAGGCTGATAGTTTCCTGTTGGTGCTTTGATTAAAGGTACCAGGCTCTCAACCCTTTGAAGCGCCTGTCTTCAGACTCTGAGGACAGACAGACCCTGCTGAGTCAGTTCCTTGTTTCCACTTGGAAGCCCAGGCTCCTCCAGGCCTTCTCAAAGCTCTGGCCCTTGAGGCAGCCTTTGCTAAATGCTATAAAAAGGGAGGCAGGATGCGAGCCAGGACATAGTTTTATCTCATTGAAGTGGGCTCCAGCCACACCTTCCCCAGGCTGAGGGAAAGCATTGAGAATGATGGACCACATGGTGCCATTTCTGAACTTAGTATTCCAGATGGACATTCTCACAGCTGGGTCTGTAGACCAAAGTGGGAAGACCACAGGCCTTTGATCTAGGTCCCCTTTCTGGTTCTGCCACTCACTAGCTTTATGACTTTGAGCAAAGACTTTATCTCCATGAGATTCAGTTTCCAGTTCTGTAAAATAGAGATTATTATCTGTGCCTAGATTGTTGCACAGATAATAAATGTGTCCATGTACCTAAAGCAATAAGCATTGTGCAGAGAGAGGAGGCTCAGTAAATGAAAGTTATTAATTACTATTATTAATTTTGAGGTCTGATTATTATCACATCTTAAGTGATCTGAGCAAGAAAGGAGTCATTACAAATGTGAATTATAATGACGATGGAGATTAATCTTACATGGCATTAGTGATAAAACTTCTGGTCAAGAATATTATAGCAGTTCAAAATGTACTGATACTGTAAGGCCTGTTCCAGGTCATAGAGAATTAGATGTGCCAACCTTGGAAGTCAGGTTTCCGGGTTCATGTCCTAGATCTGCTGCAAATTCATTGAGTCACCTTGGATAACTCATCTCATTTCACTGAGCCTCAGTTCCCCTAGTTCCCTTTGAGTGAGAGCTTTTCCAAGATAAGTTCTGGGGAGGATCCTTCCAGAGCCAAAGTTTTTGAGTCCTACTCTTGATTAAAATGAAAGCATTGTATAGGTGCAATTCTCCTTTCCGCCACTAGGAGCAGTCAGCCATCTCAAGCTAAGCCCTGTCTCCTGCCATCTGTGAAACAACCCCTTTTCAACCCTCATCTGTAGTATTGCTTTGTCTTGCCCCTTTTACGTAGATTGTAAGTTCCCCAAGTGCAGCGATGCTACCCTTCTGGTTTATGCCTCTATCCCCAGAACGTAGTGTGTTAAATATATTAATAAAAGTCCAATAAATACGTTTGATTAATTCATGTTAATGAATAAATATTTTGATTAAATTAAGGCCATTGCATCAATCAGATATCACTACAATAATACCAGGTTATGTATGACCCCAGTACTAAGGGGCCTAAAATAACAGTTACTTACTCTCATATATCTGTAGGTTGGCTGAGGTTGCCTGATCTAGACTGGGCTGGGCCAGGGCAACTCAGCTTCCTGTATCTCTCATCATCTTCCTGAGACTAGCTTGGGCACAGTCTCACAATAATATTAACCACACAAGACATCAAGCAGAAGTAAGCACAGCCTCTTTAGGTGTAGGCTTAGAACTGGAAAGTATGTCTTCTACTTCATTTTGTCAGCCAAAACACAGCAAATAGCCAGATCAAAAGTTAAGGGGTAGAAAAATATAATCTACATTTTTAGTGGAAAAAAAAAAACAACAACTTTAGAGTTACATGGCAAAGAGTATGAATACAGGGAAGGGTAAAGTGTTGGGGCCTTTAATGTCATCTCCCACAAGCAGAAACAGGTTTCCATCATGCCAGCATTCTGGGTCATCTCGGGTTATCAGCACTTATGAGTTCTGTACTATAACCATGAATAGAACATTCCAGATCATTAAAGGATACAGAGAGTCAGAAGGTAATTTCTGTCTCATACCAAATCATTGTAACTTGGCCCTTCCTATACTTTGAGCTTCAAGTTGGAAAGGCAGAAAGTAAGCAGAAATAATCATGCTGCCATAATATTAATCACCAGCCTGCATATAAAGCTAGGGATTCTTGAAACATCTTTCAAAGCATGTGTTATTATTCCCGTTTTACATGTGGGGGAATTGAGACAAAAGAAAATTGCATGTACTGCCCAATATAATATGACTGGTAAGTAGGACAGTTGGGATTCCAGCCTGTTTCACAAGTTGTCCCACTAGCCTGCCTTTCAGTGGAGAAGCTCATGCAACATATTCTCATCTTGCTATGATTGGAGGATGGGGTGTGGGAAAGGGAGAAGAGCTTTCCTTCACAGCCAAGGCTGTGTGTTTCCATCAGATCCCTAGGCACAGTGCCCAGAACACATAGGTGCCCAATATATATTCATGGAAGGGTAAAAGATGAAAAGGTGAAAGGAAGAAAGGGAGAGAGTGAGGGAAGGTCAACAGAAGCAGACATGGTAGGAGAGGAAGAAGGATGTTATAATAGACATAAGACTGTTGATCTGTTTAGATAGACCATCCCTTCCAGTGGTGGGCAGGAATCTGGATTTTGAGGGTCATGCATTCCTGCCCACAGAGGTGCTGGAGACAGTCGCATCATGCAAACCTCCTTTCCATAACCTGGAAGGTGCAACAAGAGCCAGCCCCTGATTACCTTACTGATCTTCTCATCTCTTCCTTGATTGCTCAAGCCTCGCTTACTTTCTTATTATTGTCCAAACGCAAGTGTACTTCCGATTCAAGCTCTTTGCATTTCCTTTTTGCTCTGCCTGAGCACCCTACCCTCGTCTTTCTCATGGCTTGCCCACTCTTTGTGCTAGTTTAACCAGGACTTCCCTGACTGTCCCGTCAGCAGAAACACCCATTCAACATTCCAATCCCATTAGCCAACTGTATTATTGTTCATAACACATATATCTACTTGAAATTGTAATGCATATTTTTATTTACCCATTTTTATTGGTCATCTCACTTCACTAGGGTACAAGCTTCAGGAGGGCAAAGTACATCATCCCTCTTGTACATGCCTGCATCTTGAGTGTCATATACAGTGCCGGGCATAGGGTAAGTGCTCAGTACATATTTGTAAAGTAAATACGTGAATAGTGTGTATTCACACACGGGCAGGCTGATAAATTTTGCCTCCACTTAAACAGAAAATGAATGGGAAAAGATATTTTAGTGAAATATAATAAAAAAGAAATAAACCTACATCATTTATTTTCACAGCTGCGTAATTGCTTTCCTGCAAAATCATCACACACTTCAATATACTTCCACCAATGCTGCACTAGTTTTTGAAATCCAGCCTTAAAAAAATCGGTTTTGTTTTGAAACCATTTTCTCACTGCAGACGCCACTTCTTCATCACAGGTGAAGCACTGGCCCTTCAGCTGTGCCTTTAGTTTTGGGATCAGGCGGAAATCACCAGGAGCCAGGTCTGGGCTGCACGGTGGGTGCGGCAGCACTGCGAAGTCCAGGAGTTAAATTGCTCTCGTGTTGCTGCACTTGTGTGAGGCCCGGCATTGTCATGTTGAAGTGTTTCATTCCTTATTCCAATCCATTTGATTGTTCTTTTTATGCAGTTAAGAGTTTCAGTATAATGTTCAGTTTATTGTCGTTCATTTTTCAAGAAAGGCTGCAAGAACAACACATTCAGAATTCCAAAGAACAGTCACCATGACCTTCCCAGCCGATGTCTGAGTTTTGAATTCTTTTGGCTGAGGTGATCCCTGCGGTATTCCAAGGACTGCCTTTTGTTCTCAGGGTCGTAATGGTGGACCCAAGTCTTATCACCTTTAATGATCTTCTTTAATAAGTCCTAATTTTCTTTTTCGAAGGAATTTTTTCCACTGTTAAGAATTCAATAACAGCATGCTGTTTGAACTGAACTTCTAAATACTCTTCCATTTCAATGTGCACTGGGTGAAAAATGTAAGCATCTTTGTGTTTAAGGTCAAGAATGATGAAGGGGAGATACCACGTGACTATACAGAACTGGTTATATCCAGATATGTGTACTATAACAAGAAAAAAAATATTCCAGTGGAGGCAAAATTTATCAGCCTGCCTTCATAAATGCATGAAAAATGCTAAGTGAATGAATGAATCCTAAAACCAAAAGCAAATGGGTCATCTGTTTGAATCTAAACATGGCACAGTGTCCCTTGTTTACAAAGTGAATTTAATGATGCCAATTATTCATATTGCAAAAATGATTCTTCAGTATACCAAAGATTTCATTTGAAGGCTAGTTAAAATAGTTACCTCCTATAGTGCTTTTGAAAATATAACCCAATTTACAAAATGGTGGTATGCAGACAACTTTTCTAGAATATATGAATGTCCTAAAATGAATTATAGGTATGCATAATGACAGTTTGCTTCTGATTTCTAATTCTGGTTGGTTTGTTGCGTGGACTAAGAGATCAGTTTATTAAAATGCTTCACAGGAGGCTATTTTAATGTTCATAGATGCATACATTTACATTCTTTTTTAAACTTGTGAATAGGCGCATTTAAATATGTTTGTGCTCCTGGAGAACCATTGGAAATGTTATTTAAGATTGGTACTGACTTGCTTTGCAAATAGTCTGCAATTTGGACAGCAGGATTTCAGAGAGCTCTGCGTTCCTATTTTTCATGAACTTTGAAATGTTAAGTATTGGTGCTGAGAAGGGGAAGGCAGAAATTACCCTCGTCCAATGGACAAAGCTCTTTAAAAACATCTTTCTTTGGTGTCCTCTGCTTAACACAGGTGAACTTACACAGCATAAATTCTAAGTTCTGTGTTTTACCTAGTTGTTGTACATGTTTCTTCTCCCTATTCAGTTGCCTTTTGTGGGCTATAAGCTAACAACAGTGTTCCATAGAGCAGAGATGGGTGAACACGAAATGCAGAATTATGCACAGGTGGCTCAAGAGGTGTTGGAAATAATATTCCAGAAAAGTCCATTCTGATTGAAAGTCACTTTAGTTCTGGGCCTTAAGCCACAGTTAATTCCCCATGGCGCAGAGTATTGTTCTGAGCATGGGTAGACTTTAAAGAATAACACTTTTAATAGCTGTTCTTTGAATGCCTATTACGTGCTTTAATTCTAATCTTTATGTGAGTGTTCTACGGCGTTAGTATTCTTATGCCCATTTTATAGGTGAGGACAGGAAAGCTCAGAGAATTGGAACAGGTTACTCTGTTAGCTACTAAATGAATTATTAAATGTGATTTAATTGCTCAGAGACTACACGGTAATATAACTGAGGAACTAATTTATATGGGAGAAGTGGTAAGGTACTTATACGTGAAGACCTCCTTAAAGGTATTCTTTTTTAAGCAGAGAATTAAAATATTCAGAGGAGTTAGGATAAGTGTAGGAAGAGAACATTCCATAGAAGGAATAGACTGTGTAAGGACCTTGAGGCAAGATGGGATTTGGAGCGTTTGAGGACCTAAAAAATGTCCATAAGGCTTATGCTTAATGAGTTTTGAGGAAGTACAGAGAGACAAATATGCATAATCCAGGCCCTTGTATTATTGTGGGACAAGGAAAGGATCCTGAATTGTACCTCAAATGAAATGAGCAGTTGTAGATTTTTTTTTTTTAAGAAGGAGCTATCTGATTCCATTTGTTGATAAAGAACATCATGGCTGTGAGCAGATGAGAGCAACAACAGATAGGTGAAGACTTGCAGTGTACCCCATGACAAGGGTTGCTGGCTTGGACAAAGGCAGGGACAGAAAGAAGGTGTGTTTGGAAATGGAAGCACGACTTTATGTTGAATTGACAATAGCAGGTGAGAGAGATGGCATGGGTCATTTTCATGTGACCGACTCAAGCACTTGGGTAGATATAGGTACTTAATATTAACTAGGACGAGTCTGGGGAATTACCAGGGGCAAGACATAAGGTTCCCCAACCTGCAGTTTTATGAAACCATTTTAAGCATGAGGCCACTGTCCTTTCCTGTGCCCACAAATACCCTCCTGGGTCAGGGAGGGCAGTGTTGTCTGAAGCTTAATTAGTTAAAAATAGATATCACTCAGCTCCGAACAAGGGACCTGAATTCTGGACTCTGACTTTGAAGCAACACTTGCCTTGCTCTGAGCCATTTCTTCTTGTCTAAAATGAGGAGGAGTTCTTTGTTTCCATTTCCCTCTAAGAGTCTGTGATTACTGATTATGATCACTCCAGGCAGTGTTTCAAAACTGTGGTCCAGAGGATACATTTATATTGATCCTGTATCAGTTGGAGCCCTGTCCAGATACATAGGTGACATTGAACATTGGGCAGTGGTGACGGCCACAAGTCACAGAAAAGCATTTAAGTCATCCCAGAGCTCAAGTCCACGGTCAGCCAGGTTCCCTAGTATTGCCACTTTGGGACATTTGTCAACAGTCGCTGCTGTCCATGGCACTCAAGGATTTTCACCTGTTCTCTTTCCTACCTGAACTGTCCATGGCATTGCTCATCCCCATTTCCTCCTGTGCTCCTGTCAGGGGAGGGGGCAGGATTCCATGGCATAAAGAGCTGCCTGAGTTTGAACTCTGGTTGTGGCCCTCACTTGCTGTGGGCAAACCCTTTAACTCTGTGAACCTCAGTTTCCACATTAGTAAAATGGTGGTAACATCTGTGCCTACTTCAGAGAAACAATTGTTAAGTTAGGAAGGTGACAATTCACAGTGCCCAGAATATGGAAAGCACTCTGTTGATGCATTTCTCCCTCTACTCCCCTCTCCTCTCCCTGCTACTCCTCATTACCTCTCACTTTTCAGAAATGAGCTAAGGGATCAAAGATTTCAGAACAATATCCCGACCTTTCCCTTCCCACAGAGTCTTGTCCATAATTTGACCTTGACACAGTGTACCATCCTTTATGTTTGTCTCACCCCTGCATCTCTGCATGAGATATCTAGAGAACAATAATTATTGCTACTCCATGAGTGTATCTCAAGCATACACAGGCATACAGTAGGTGTTCAATAAATGTGTCCTGACCTTTACTGCCAAAGTGGATGTTTGAAGAAGGAATCCTGGAAGAGGGAAGAAGATAGGAGAGGAGGAAGGAAAGTCCCACATGCCACGTCAAATCCTTAAGAGAGATTTTGGTATAGACTACGAAGGAAAGGTAGAGTAAAATCAGACTTCCTTAGGTGGCCCCAACGGCATTAACAGTTCTCTGCTCTGTGACATATAGTCATCATGTAGTCATTAGTACAAGTAATTTATGATGGGCTAAGACGTATTTATCGAAAGAAGTAAAATCTGCCATGTATTTACAGTCTGAAGTCTTTTCCTCCTATGGATTTGCTTATAGCAACAGAAGGGGTAAAATGCAGCCTGACAATCTAATTTCTTTAAGTCAGACAAGTTACAGAAGCAAACATTGGAAGAAGTTCTACCCACTGCTCAATCATCAGACAAAACTGTTTTGGATATGGCAGATGTATAAAATGCACGAAGACCATTTTTTTCAGCTCACACTTTGTGCACGTACAAAAGATTCTGGTGGAAGAAATGGAGGGGTTTAGCCAGACCATCGCAAAGCAGGTGGTAGGACTTCAAAGCAGAAAGGCAGCTGAAAATACCTGTCAGTCCTTCCCCTGCTCTTCCTCCTAACCCCATTTCTCACCCTCAGGCCTAACAGCCAGTAATTGCTTTTCCACGATAAACATCTTCAGCTTTCCCTTTTGTTAACAATGTGGCTCCTAGACTACTTACATGTTTTATTTGGCCAATGTCTGTCTCAAATATCACGTCATACATTGAAAATGCCAGCACCGGTAGTGGCAGCAGCACCCTAATCAGTTCCAGAAGGACAGGTGCCTTCCCTATTGTGACTAAGTATCATTACACCCATTTTTCTGATGAAGAGACTGCAGTGCCAGGTGATAAGCTGTCTGTCCGAGTTCATTCAGCTTGGACATTGTGGAGCTTGGGTGTCTGCATGTAACTTTCTCATTCCTGGGAGCTCTCTGATGTGAACTGACAAGCATTCAGTCTGATGGGATGGTAACTTCCTGTGGGGTGGACATTCAACAACCTGTAATGCATCTGTATTCCGAAGCCAAATGCAGACAAACCTGTCACGCTCTGTCCCTCTCCAACTACCCATGGCATCACCATCTTTACATACACTAGTCCCCCTGCTAAGAACAACCTTCCCCCTTCATGCTCTGGCTAAATCCAATTCATTCTTTGAAAATTCTATGTTCATATGTTTTATCCTCCATAAATATTTTCCCCGTACTCGCCCTTCTCTGTCCTCCACCTCCAGCATGAACTTAATGTCCTTCCTTTGTGTTCTGTGCACCACACTGTGCCCACATGGTACCTGACCTGTCATTTGCGTTTTTTTTCTTCCAAGACTTTTATTGCTTTTAAGATAAAGGCCATATTTTATACATCATGGGTAATCCCAGAACCTGTTACAGCCCTTAGCAAATGGACTGTGCCAATGCATATGAGAATAAAATATGAGTAATATCCCGTGTTCATTTAATGCTTACATGGGTCAGACAGCATTCTAAGCATTTTATGTGTGGACTCGTTTTATTCTCATAATATACAGTGAGATTGAAGGATCTTTTGACAAGGATCTTTTTTAGCAGGGGAGAGAGAGAGGGAAAGTGTATACAAATACATATATGGCTTACTCATGTAAATACACACACATATATGCACATGCATCATAGATCTAGATATTTTACCTGATCAAACGCAATACATTTCAACACAAAGAGATTGGCATCCAATTTAGCCACACTGGCAAACACACAGTGCAGATCATAGGTGGTTTTCTGCCATAGATGGTGCTAGAGTTTTCAGTCGTCGGTGTCACGTTGACATTCAGGACATTGAAGGGCTTGGTATGCGAACCACATGGAGAGATGATTGGAGGTTGTATAGTTTGGAGAAGAGAATGCTCTGGATGGACATCATAACTTTGTTCAAATATCTAAAGGGCTGCCATGAAGAAGAGTGATTAGATTTATTTTGCTTGGCCCCAGGGGATGCAAAATTGGGACTAATGGATGGAAACTTTAGGGAGGGAAAGAGAATGCTTCTAGGTCTAAAGGATACCTGGCCACCAAAGGTCTCTGTCACTAGATCTTGTCTTCCTCTCAGTAGAGAGCTTTGGGTCACTTCAAGGATAGGTATTCAGACTGTATGTTCATATGACAGATATTGTCCTGTTTCACAGGGGATTTCTGCTATGGGTAGCAGAGCATATTACTGGACCACCATGGTCTTGTCTAAGTATAAACTGTAATGGAAATGATAACAGATCTAGTTGGAGTACCAAATGCTTTGGACACTACCACTACTACTACAATTAGTATTAATAGTCATATATTAGGAACTAGTTGCAGGGTAGCTACTATCAAAAAGGTACATACTTCCTGTGCTAGACATTTCGCATTTTGCACATAGTATGTCATTTAACCTGAAATTTCTGAATGGTGGATGTGAACCACCCTGTTTCACAGTTTTAAGGAACTGAGACTCTGGGAGATGAAGCAGTCTACTTGTTGTTACCAGATAGGAATACTCAAGCCCACGTGTGTCTGAACACAAAGTCAGTTATCTCTGCTTTGTAGAGGAGGTGGGCAAGGGGTAGGTGGGAGGGTAAGGTAAAAAGAGAGAAAAGAAGGGAGAAGAGGAATAAGCCAGACTTATTTTGGGAAAAGGTGATAACTCTGTTTCTGAAATGTTCTAATTTTTTGTGCATCTAGCTATACGTTGCAGGTTGTACAGATTGTAATTATCAATGACAGATTGATTTGTTTGATTCTTTCTCTGATGAATCCATTTAATTCTTGGGCCACTGCACCCTTCATAGGAAGAGCTGCCTCACAATTGCATGAAAACCGATCAGTTTACATGTATGGCTCATATACGTCTTCTCAAAAAGAGAAATCAAGAGGGACTTAGGTATGTAAGTTGAGTAACTTGAATAGGAATTGTAAGATCAAAGATGACAAGATTTTAGAGTATCGTTGTAACATCAAGAATAATCAAATTAAACATGTATCTGAAAGCAAATGATTCTAAATAATTTTGATAGAGATCATCTCTTACAAACCCAAGTTGGATGAGCTGATTGAAACAAGTCAGCTGGACTGAATATATGAAAAGCATATAAAAAGTGCTTGTTCCTATTTTTTTCTATATATATTTTTTTTCCCCCCACATTATCCAACCATCTTTTAAGACCTACCACCACTGTGATATCTTTATTCACTTCTTTGATTCCTGGGTTCTCTCTCAAGCTCCTATAGAAGTTATCCTCTGCATCACAAAATTAAATTCAGAATCATGTGCTATCTTGTGTTGCTGGATTTTTTTCTTTTGTGTGTACCTTTTTCCCCCATTGGAAAAATGGAAAGAAATGCACATGACAAGTTGCAGTATCACTAGGGAAATGTCAACTGGAGGTCTTCAATAATTTTACAGGATATCTAACTTTGAAGAATACACCAAATTTGAAGAATTTGGTGTATTCAGACCTTCAGCTTTGCAGGTCCAAGAATTCAGTCTTCTCTGAGTCCCCAAAATGATGATTGATTAGAGAAAATCTATTCTATTTTCCTAACACTTGTGTTACCTTAATGTTAAGTGGAGGTAATCTGGCCAGAACAGAAACTCAGAACCCAACTACTTATAAGGCAATGAAGACAATGTCATTCACCAAAATTTTTCCTAAGAGATGCCCCATATGTGTTTTGAAGAAATAAATAATGTGTGGAATGGATGGTGAGCAGCAAGAAAACACTCGGGTGGAGAAAAGTGGCTCCCACAATGCCTTCTCAAGGACACTGCTCCAGGGGAATCATTTGCTATGACTAAGCATCTTGATTGGTTGAGGGATGAAAAATCGGAAGTCAGAGTCAAAGTGCATCTTTTTCCCCCACTTCCCTTTTCTTTTTTCTTAAAATACAGTTTACATACAATATTATATTAGTTTCAGGTGCATATCATAGTGATTTTATATTTATATGCCTTACAACTTGATCAGCACAATATAACTAGAAACCATCTGCCACCATACAAAGTTATTATGATATCTATCATTGAGCACATTCTCTATGCTGTACATTACATCCCTATGCTTTCTCTTTGCAGAGATAACTTATTTATTTTATAATTCCTAAATGAGCCAGGCTGCTACATCGCACAAGTGGTACCTTGAACATCAAAGCTAGGGGGTGACTGTGGAAAAGAGTGGTATCAAAAGGGATATTTTTTTCATACAAATGCAATACAAGTCCTCTTTTTCCTGTCAGACATCTTCATTAAGTCTCATCCTGTTTGATAACACTTTTATGACACTGGATTGTTTTGGAGGGTGGACTATTAGAAAGGGGCTGGATTAAGAATCTGAGTTGCCATTGGTGAAACACAGTACATTCCCTGCAGTTTATAAACTTGAGGAGACACATAATTATGGGATATTGATATCTGGCTTTGGAGGTTGTTAAGAGGATTAAACAAAAAGAAAACATAAACTACATGTACGTAGTAGATACTTATCATGCACTTACTGTCTTATAGGAAAATCACCTCGTATGAACTACTCATAAGAATGAAACATGTTAATGAAGTTGTTAACAATGAAAAGTCTAAGTATGCACACGTGCTGGGAATTGTGTGAGAACAACTGTTACGATTACAGGTTTGCGGGAGCCCCACAAATGAAGAAGGAGCTCTCAGGGATGGTCCGTAATGGCAGACCATCCATAGCCTGTGTGCCAGCCCTGCAGTAGGGCCAGCCCTGCCAAGGGGAGCGAGGCCCACAGGGCCGTGTCTGGCCCTCGTCCCCCTGTGCCTTGTTGGGACACATTGTAAATCTCTCTCATCTCATGCTCCTCTCTCTTTTGACAGCCACACTTTTGTTCAAATATGTTAAATAAGCACTTTTGCTATAGCCAAATCTTTCTGTCACCCAAGATTCATTTATCTCTTCATGATGATCATATCAATCCTTTACTTTATTTTAGGGTTTCTACTCTCAGAGCTTATTGTTGTTGCTATTGTTCTGAGTTCTGGAGACAGGAGACTGGAAAGTTATCAAAACCCCAACCATAGGCAACACTTGCAACACTTAGTGGGAATTTCTTAAGAAAGGAATCTTGCCTTTCCCTTTGTCTGCTTCCTCAGAATTTCTTGCACAGAATAAGGTAGAGAATAGAAGCTCAATGAGTATGTCCTGAGGTCCTCTTGTCAGAAGAGTCTATATTACATTTCACATATTTCTTACAACAAAAACTTTTGCCTTATTCTTAGAGTCTATTATTGTTAAGTACATTTTCTTGGGTTCCAGTAAATTAAAATTTGTAGCAACTCAATTTGTCTTCCTCAAAACACGTTTGTACTGCTTGGTATTCTTTATCCTGTTGTGCTTTGTGTCATATATCATTATACTTTGTTGCATTTCTTAAAGAGAAAGCCTACAGAAAGTGTATTGTTAAAAAACCCTTTATTATTATGGCCTATAGCAATTAAAGCTTGAAATAAGAATTAAGTATTGTGCATTTTGATGCAGGCAGCCATATAGATATAGTAACACTGTGCCAAGATTTCTCTTTGCAGGCACAAAGTTGTCATTAGGAAACATAATACTCATTTTTTGCTTGATTAATTATAACATAGGCATAACAAAATATATATTGTGTGTTGGAGCATGCAACCATTTGCAAAATTGTAAGTCATGAATAAGCTGAGGTATGAATCCAAAACATTCTATAAGAAACTTGCAGAGTAAGTATGAAATTTGCTTTTTTAAGTACTTTTGGTAAAAAGAATTTAATGCACTTAAAACATGAAGCAGTACACCTTGAGAATACAATTCATAGTCTAAAATAGTCTGAGTTCCCCTCCCAGCTTTCTAAATCTACCATGCTTTAGGTGTATGTTTAACTTTGGAAGATATCCTAATAATGATACATAATAAATAATATATAACACGTAATATCATAATAATAGCTATTGTTTTCTAATAGTAGCAAGACATCCAAGAGACGTCAGACACCATAGTAAGTGTTTGCTATGGTTATCTAATTTAATACAACACTTTTGCCAAGTAGGTATTATTATTGTAAAACTCATATTCAATGAGGTGCACATAGATGCATAATTTCATGAGTTTTGACAAATGTATACATTTGTATACCCAGTACTCTCTATTCAAGAAGATAACATTTTCAGTACCCCATAGCAAAGCTGGTAGTTAAACCCAAGCTTCTCATTATATTATACTAGGACACTTAAGGATTAGCTTCAACATTTGTGGATTTTTCTTTCTTCTTTTTTCTTTTCTTTTCTTTTTTTTTTTAACATCCATAGGGGTAGAGTTGGGAGAGGAAACAGATTGGAAGGCTGAATGGGACTGGCCTAACAGTATTTCTAACAGTGTTTTTTCAAAACTGCTCATTAATAGAATGTCCTGCTTTGTAAGCACAGAGATCCATGCTCCGTCTTTGGGGGTCTGCTTTAGTGGACTGGAGTGTGGGCTTCCTGGGTAACCCTGGCACCATGTATTTATCAAGGTAGGCCATGTAAAGCCATGGTAACAAATCAGCCATGAAATATCACAAGCTTATCACATTAAAGTTTATTCTTACTCACAAATACACTGCTTGGATGACTGACTCTCTAGAGAAGATGTTCTCTTTTTAAAATTTTTATTTTCTCTTTTCTAGCTTTATGGAGATATAATTGATGTCTAGCACTATGTAAGCTTAAGGAGTGCAACATGTTTAATACACTTATATATTGTGTACGATTGCCACCATAGGTTAGCTGGCACCTCCATCACTACACGTAACTGTCATTTCCTCTGTGTGTGTGTGTGTGTGTGTGTGTGTGTGTGTGTGTGATGAGAACATTTAAGATCTACTCCCTTAGCAGCTTTCAAGTAGATAATGTACTATTATTAATTATAATCACCGTGCTGTACATTCGATCCCCAGAACTTACTCATTTGTAACTGGAAGTTTGATTACCTTGAACAGCTCACAATCTCCCCACCCCCAACCTATAGCGACCACCATTCTATTCTTTGTTTCTATGAGTTTGACGTTTTTAGATTTCACAAGGATGTACAGAAAAGGGAACCCTTGTGCACTATTGGTGGGAGTGTAAATTGGTACACCGCTATAGAAAACAGTATGGCAGTTTCTCAAGCAATTAAAAATAGAACTCATATATGATCCAGCAATTCTACTTCTGGGTATATAGCCAAAGGAAATGAAAATAGGATTTTGAAGAGATGTCTTAGATAATGTCTATTACAGCATTATTTACAATAGCTAAGATATGGAAACAACCTAAATGTCCATCAGTACATAGATGATGCGGTACATAGGAGCATACAAGGGGATATTATTCAGAAGATGTCCTCTTTGTAGTACCAGTCCAGGATATCCTATCTTTTACTGTGCCACTGAAATATTAGTGTCCTTTCAGGAGGCCAAGAAAAGAACTGATGGGTCAGTTACTAGCTCCTAAATCTTTGCCAAATCCATTGGTCAGAACTCATCACATGGCCCTCTTGGAAGGCAGCTGAGAAATGGGGAGGAAGATGTGGATTTGGGGAATAGAGTGAATGCCTTTGCCACAGTCAAGTTTCGAGAATCATTTACCCCTAAGTTTCTTTCTTTCTTTGGAAGTTTGTGGATATGATGTGGTATAGGTGGACTTAATTGTCTGTTTTCCTAGGCAGTAATATCCCTATGGTGATGATGCCTCAGCATCATGGAGTGCTTTTCCTTATCTTCTCTGACTATTATGCACATGAAAAGTATGAAGCTGTTATATCCACGATGTTGGCTGTGAATTCCTTTGAGATTGCATTATGTAAGTTGGTCCTAGCCTGCAATAGTTTGTATTCCCACCTAAATTTGGCTGCCAGCTGGATGCCAGCTTAATGCCTGCTGATATGTAGAAGGCAAAAGTTTTAAGGTTTAGCCTCTAGATTTTTATGAATTGACTTGAGTCAGACTGCCTGCTTTCTGGTCCAAGCTCTGTTATTGACTAGGTATGTGGATTTGGTAAGTGAGTCAACCTCTCTGAACCTAATTTCCTATTGAGTAAAATGGGGGGTAATTATAGTTTCTACCTCATGAGACTGTCATATATATTAAACATGATAATCCACATAAGTGCTTTAGGAGAGGGTCTGGCATATGGAGAGCAACCAATAAACTTTGTCTACTCTTTATAATAGGATGTCTTTAAAACTGCTGATCCGCCAGCATCTAATATAAAGAAACTCCTCTTCATTGCCTCACCCAGAGAAGTGGATTTCCCCATTACAATGCTAAGAGAGAAGGCTTTTTTCCATGACTTCAAATTAACCTATTTTGATTCATTTCCCCTCCTTCTTATAAAACCAGCCCTGACCCTCTCTTTCAATGCTAAATGATGATTTCATGAAAGTTAAAATGGAATTAGCAAAATGGTACTTTTCTGTCAATGAAAGTCTATCAGCTGTGAAAGGGTTGTGAACAATAACTTGTATTTCTCCTGCTCTACCTTACATGAAGCTGTCTGTTATCTAACAACAGGAGAATGTTAAATCATGCAATATAAACTTTCTTCCCCCAGAGTGGCAAGTGAACTATTTTCAACTCTCTGTTGTGACACCATTTTTAAGGTATGACAGCATGCCTCTTCACCAGCTGTGTGCATCTCCTTCAAGAGAGTTTATTGAGATCTCTTCCCTAAGATCCTCTAGGCATTTCCCTGAATGTCCAAGTTGAATTGTCCTTGAAACAACACTTTCTTGCTTCAGTATAAAAATACTGAAGGCTGCACCTGCCTCAGAGATCCATAATATATTTTGGTACATCAGTATACATTAGCACGTCCAACACACATCTCTAGACATTCTCAAGTAATATCTGTTTAGCTCTGTTCAATTGACCACTTTCAAAACTAATTCAGCCGTGAAAAATTTATTTTCACAAAAAGGGGTGTTTCAAAGAATGATATATTTGGCAAAATTATGGGCTGGATTGATTGTAACTTAAGCTATGGGACTTGGCCTGCTTCTCAGGTTTAGAAAGATAATAATAAAAGAGCTAACTATTGCTTGTTCTGATCCATCACTTACGTTATCACCAAGAGTATCCAGCTCGGAAATGGAAAGTAGGAATGGTGTCTGCTGGAACCAGGGAGAGGGAAATGGTGCGTTGTTATTTAATGGGCACAGAGTTTCAATCGTACCAGATGCAGAAGTTCTGGAGATTTGGTTGCACGGCAATATGAATGCACAATAGTCATTTACACTATTGAACTGCACACTTAGAAATGGTTAAGAAGGTTAAGATTTATTATTATGTGTAGTTTATTACAGTAAAAATTTTTTAAAAGAAGAAGGAATGGCAATGATCAGGGACAGAGAAGCATGTCATCAAAAGCAGAACATGGGAGTGGAGACAGGGAATGCCAGGAGAGGGAGCAGAGAAGACATGCTGGTGAGTGGCGTGGGCGGACCCGGGCTTCTGTCTGTCAGGGGAAACTGGGCGCATCAAGCACGGGCTGAAACACGTTTATTCAATTTCAGGCGTCTTTTCTGGCTCTTCTTCGTTGGCTACTTTCTAGGGGGGAAGAGTCTATATATAAGATATATTTTTATTAGAGATTTTGTCTGATAATGTACACCTTCATGGTGCTGATGAACTAGCCAAGACATGCAGCACATTTTGGAAGCTTTTATAGAAAAGCAAAGACTTATTTTTCTAATAACTCTTTCATCTGCAGCATCTAGTTTTTTCCATTAGGAAAACTAAAATAGCTTGTAGAATTGCTTTTTGTCCTTCTACAATAACAGACACTGCAGTGAGCTAGTCACTGTGGGATATATATGCAGAATATGATGTGGGTACAATGAGAAAATCCTCTCTTCACTCCACACCCTCTGGGCAGAAGAACATTTTTTTACATCTCCTTGTGTTTCCAGGTCAGAGAACATCATCTTTTGTGTGAGCCAGAAAAAGAGAATTTGTAACATAAGCTAAATAATGGACTGTGATCTCTCTGAGGGCAAATAGCATCTATAAATAATTTTAATAACTCACACAGAGCTTTGGCCATACTTAGGTCCTAATTGAGCATGGCTTTTTGTTTATTTGTGTGTTTTACATTTTCTTTCACCTGGACACACTCGATGCTTCTTTTGAGTGTGTTGTTGTTGTTATTGTTGTTGTTATTGTTGCTGGGGCAGGTAGTCAGGTAGGCTAGATTAAACTGGTAGTAAATGTCCCCCATATTCTGTTGACTCAAAAAATGGAGGGTCATTGCTCTCTTATATGCTACATGTCCACTGAAGGTCAGCTATAGCTCTGTCCTATCTTCTTGACTCTGGGACCCCTGCTGATAGAGCAGTCTCCCTTTGGTTGTGATGACCTAGAGCACAACAGGAATGATTGATCAAACTTCTTCTGCCTATAAGTGAAACATCATTTTGTCCACATTTCATTGCCAAAAGCAATTCAGGTGTCTCTTAAGAGTTTAACAGGGTAGGTCTGTGTAATCTTCTTTTAAGGGTGACTCTTACAACAACAACAACTGACAGGAATGGTTAGCAAAAAAGAATAATCTACAGGTGTTTGAACAAAGAGAATGAGAGCGAATATCTCTACAGTTTTCTAAGAACTCTATATACTGTTCTCATTCAGTTGCCATTCGGTCTTGACCCCAACCCTATGAGATACATATTGTTCCTTCTAATTTTCTCATAGATGAGGAGCTGAGTTCAGCTTACCTCAGTAACTGGCCCAAGCTCACAGAGTTAGTATGTGTTAGAGCTTGTGTTTAAATCAATGCCCAAAGAACACAAAGTTCATACTCTTCCCAAGACAACATAGTGACTTCCCAAGACAACACATGTGGATAAAGTGAAGCCAAAAACCCTACTGTGAAAACCATTATTCGGTAATGCAACCCTTATATGAATTGATCAGGCAGATAGAAAGCACAGCATGTAAAGATTGAAGAAAATGTTTTAAGTTCTAGAAGCAGAAAGGTACTGAAAATAGTGAGGTTACTCCACATCATTTTCCCTATAAAAAAACATGTGTCCCTCACTGACCATCAAAATAAGGGTGATTCAGCTCCTTCAAGAAAATATTTTTTAAAATCACTGGAGCACCTGAAAAGGACTAAAGCATTCATTTCTAGAAATGGCCAAGAGTGGAGAATTAAAGAATAAATTCATTAACAATACAAGAAGAGAGTTTACCAAGGCATTGCATTCAGTGTAATGTCAAAGGGTGTCCAAGGAAACCCAGTGTTGGGGTACTGGTAGGTTAATCTTTAACATCTCACTCAGAAAACTCAACCCCCATATACTCATAAATCTACTCTTATATGGTGTTAGTATTTGTGTATATAGTCTGTATAAGCATAGATGGTTATTACATTTATTCGCTTATTCTTCCAGTAGGCATTTATGGAGAGGTGATGACACCGTAGACAGTTGTAGGCATAGCAGTGAATAAAATCAAATGGCTGTCTGTTGTTGTCTATATTATCATGAGGACGGCATGTAAGACACAAACATAGAAGAGAAACAAGTAAGCACGTGGTATATTAGTTGATGAAACTTCTTCGGAAAAAGTTACACAGCATAAGGGGATAGAGTGCTATTGATGAGGGGTTATCTTATATGTTGGAGAAGATGCTATTTGGATGGGGGCCTGGACAAAGTGGGGCAGCTTCCAGGTAGACAGCTGGAGAGAAGCATGCAGGCGGCGAGCACACCAGACGCAAAGGCCCTGGGGTTCCTGGGAGTCTGCTTGAAAAAAGGAAGCCAGTGTGACATGAATGAAGTAAAGAAAGGACAGTGATAGGACAGGAGGTCAAAGGGGTGGTGGTCGGTGGCAGGGCGAATCATGGGAGCCTTGTAGATAATTTTCAGGACTCCGGCGATTTTACTGGGAGACAAAGAAGTTGGAGGACTCTGCTCGGGTGTGGCACGATCTCTTAAAAAAGTCATTCTGGCTGCTTGAGAGGAATAAAGTGGGGGCAGGGTAGGCAAAACTGAATCAGGTAAGAGTCAGTAGCTTGGAGTCAGACAGCAGCAGGGAACATGAGGAATGTTTTGATTTGAAGTATTCCGGAGATGAATCTGATGGGGTTTGCTTGTGAATTGGAAATTGGATGTGAAGATGGAAGACAATCATGACAATTATGTTTGTGCACTGAGAAACTGTTAAGACAAAGTTGCCATTTACTGAGAGAAAATTGTAGAAGGGCCAAGTTGGGGATAGGGGGAGATCACAGGTTTGGTTTGGGATAGATTACTTTTGAGATGTTTAGTCAAATAACCAGATAAAGTTATGAATTCAACATTCAAAGGGCTGAATGAGGTAACTTGGGGCTTAAGTATAGGGAGATACAAGTTCTGTCCCAGGCATTTCACTGTTTAGAGCTAGGGAAGATGAAAGAAAATTAAAAACGAAGGAAAGGAGAGGAGGGGAAGGGAGGGAGGGGAGGACTGACAAGTGGTGACCAGTGACATAGAAAGGGACTGAAAGAGGGTTGTACCAGAAGCCAGGTTAAGTATTTAAAAATAAAGCGAGTGCATGTTAATTGCTGCTGATGTGTTATGTGCGGTGAGGATGAGTAGATGACCGTGGTATTTGGCAACAGAAATAGTTGACAGTAGTTCCAGTGGAGAAGTCAGATTCAAAGCCTAACTGGCATCGGCACAAGGGAGGATGGGAAGAGGAGAGTTTAGGACACTGAATGTACATCTTGTTCTGGGAGTTTTGCTCTAAAGGGAAACTGAGATACTGGGTGAGAATTTAAGGAGGTTATGGGATAAAGGGAGAGCTTTTGATCAGATGGGGAATATTATAGTGTTTTTGTCTCATGACAGTAGTGATAGAGTAAACAGGGGAAGCTTGATAACATTATCAAGAGAAAGAGAGAAGGTAACAGTTAAAGAGATATTCTTGGCTAGGTGAGAGAGGGCCCGGGGCACACTGGAGATGTCTACCTGGGAAGGAAGGTGAGTTCACACATCATAGCAAGAGTGAAGACGCACTCTTGTGGACATAGATGCAGGGCTTTGGGTATATTTGGTGATGGACGCAGGTGGAGTTTCTCTTCTGATACAGCTTCTATTTTCTCAGTGAATCAAAAGAAATGATGTTCTTTCCCCAGGTCACATAGCAATAAATCACAGAGCTGTCTGGATTCTAGACTCCACACTAGTTCTTTTCATGACACTGCAGTGGTAGCCTAACCTTCAGGCTGAAAACTAAAACTTTTCCATATTTTAGACATTCTCATTTAGTGTTAATATTCTGAAGAGAGGTCAACATTCAATTACAAAAGCTTGAATTGGGACTATTTTTCCTGCCCAGAGGTATCCACTGACCTTTTTCACTTACACAGTAGTAATCCCTGACCCCATTTCCTAAGTTCCCTGGGCTCAAGATTAGTAATAATAACCTACTCTCCATAGCAAGATTTGAGGTCAGCATTAGTAGCCACACTTGGCAAATCGTAAGTTAAGTCTCAGCAGGATTAAGAAACTTTATCACCATTGTATCCCACACTCCTAGCACAGTTCATAGGGCTCACTGAGTATTTGGTGGATGAAAGATCACCTATCTTGTGAATTTTATTACTTACTTGGCTTTCAGTGGCAACAAACAGAAAGCCCATCTGAAAATGGCTTAAATGACATTATGGCCATTTCAAGTTCAAGACAGTTTAATTCAGTGACTCTTCTTCATCCCAGGGGGCCAGGTTTCCACCAGCTTCACATTTTTCCACCTTTAACTTGTAGCTTATCCAAATAAGGCAGCCTGGCACATGCAGCTGGCACTCTACCTAGAGCAGGTGTGTCCAGCCTGTGGCCCAGGACTGCTCTGAATGCAGCCCAACACAAACTCTTAAAATGTTATGGGATTTTTATGTGACTTTTTTCTTTTTTCCTTAGCTTATCAACTATCGTTAATGTGAGTGTATTGGATGTGTGGCCCAAGACAGTTCTTCCAGTGTGGCCCAGGGAAACCAAAAGATTGGACACCCCTGGTCTAGGTCATATAGTCATGCTTCCTGGCCTTCCCAGTAACTGATCCGTTGCCTGGAATTATTATTACTTTATTATAAAGCCTTCCTTTACCATGATTTATAAAATAGTTCCCCAACCTTCTAATCACTGTACTCTGTGTTCCATTTCCTGGATTGTTTTCCTTCCTAGCACTTTACAGCACCAGGCATACGATCTATCCATTTATAAAGTTGTGCTTACCTTTCTTTCCCCACCAGAAAGTAAACTCTAGTAGACTGGGGTGGCTTTTGTTTGTTTGTTTTGTTTTATTCCTTGTTATACCCCATTACACAGAACAGTGCCTGGTATTTATTATAGTAAACAATCATTGCTTCCAGAATAAGCAAATAAACTGTATTCCTTGCTTTTAAGAAGCTCCCAGTGAATTGATAAAGGCATGCAAACCAACCATCCAATTGGCCGACTGGATGACCAATTGACCCACCCGTCCGTCAAATGGGTCCCATGCACCCAACAGCATAAGACTTAAGGACACCAGACAGCGTTAGGCCACCCGTGACCCACTCCCAGTGCACCATCAGCCTAATGCATTTAGGAAGGTTTCTTAAACTCAAACCCTCAGTTCCTCTATCAGTGAATGGGTTTTTTGGAAGAATTAGATAATCTCTGTAAAACGCTTTACACAGTACCTGACATAGTATATGTGTTCAACATACATACAATTTTATTTTATTTAAAAAAGAGCTATTATAGATTCAATGAAGACACACTTGACCTCTGTCTGAGGAGTTCAGAAAAACAGAGGGAATGAGCCTAAAACTCAGCTGCTTTGTAGAAATTTATTCATTATTTTAAAAAGAGTGAGGATGTGTTAAGGTTTTAGTCCCTTAAAACTTTTTAGAATAAAGAGACCATTATTCCTTTTTATTTCTTTAGTCGGGATCATCAATTCATGTTAAAATTGGAGTGATTGGTATAGGAATAGAATCATTTTCCAGGTACTAAAACATTAGCAAGTAGGGTATACCTGAAGAAGTACTTTTTGATTTGTTTTTTCACTACAATTTTCCTTTTGTTTCACATGCAAGTGGGCAAAAACAGGGAAGCTCAAAGTTATAATTCAACTTAAGTAAAATGTTATGTAATCAAATATAATGAAGTTACCTGTGTCATCACATATTATGTGATTTCCATTATATCAACATTTCTATATCATTTTAATGGTTTTCTTGTTCTTGAAATAGACAATACAATGATTTCTTCTGCTTAATTGTACATGCGTAATACATAGATGATTAGACCTTGATTTGTACAGTTGGTGTACAAAGAACATTAGAGTTCAAAGCTATATGGACTGCCATAGTAATCTGTTTTTGCAAATAATATGCAACTCATGTCAAAGGAAGAAAAATATACACATTATTTCACATAATAACAATTATCTAAGAAATGTTGCATCATTGTTATTTTGTATTAGTTCTACTTGCATTCATGTTAAATGGATGAAAGCTGAATTAAAAGGTGACATTTGGGCTGTTTCCTTAAAAATTGTGATTTCTCAGTCTTTGAATACATTTCCTGGGCTCATGTTTTCATCTAGGCAACTTTACTACCTTACTGTTGTTTAAAATTAAATTTGTTCTTTCGTTCGTTACAATGGTTAGCAAGTTAATAAGTTTATAAATCATAATTAACTACAGCTTTCTGTTCTGTTGCCCTTCTGAATTGCTTTCTTCTTGACTTTTTTCTTTTTTTCTCTCCCTATGTAATTTGCCACATGCATACTTTATTTTAAAGATGAGTCTCATTTTAAAGGTGTGGTGGGTTGGCTTCATTGGAAATGCATAACCATGTCATGAATGATACGCACGTGAGTGTGTAGATGCATATGCTTGCATGTGTGTGAGAACAAACATGCGAACATAAATGCTGAACTCTCCAGGGAGCACCATTTTTTAAAAGATTCTCCTCCTCTTTGCTGAGTGCAATTCCTGAAACACGTTGATTCCGGAATTCCATTAGGGACTCCTTACTTCTGTGTAATAAAGGAAGTCAAATAAAGCATAATGAATTTTCATACGCTTCAGCAAAGCTTTAAAATGTTCAGAGAGAGAGAGTCAGAAGACCTCTCATTAAGATTCTACTTAGGAAATGTGGGTGAGCTTTATTAGAAGGAGAAGGCACAGGGGGCAGGAAGGATTCCTCCAAACACCTCTGTCTTCATTGTATCACATCACACAGATGGTTCCTACTGGATCACCTAGACAGAACTGTGATTTTGGCGAGAAGGGAGGGTTACAGAGGCAAGTGGTTATAATTAACAGCTCATAGGCCTAACGGTGCCAAAACATTTGCAAGTCCTTCCTCATCCTCTGGCCAACCCCACCCTCACAAGCTTTCCTGCTTGCCTGTGTGCCACATGCACACATGCTTGTCTGTGTTGTTAGACCTGAAACGCATTCCTATTTGTTCCCAAACCTCTACCTTTCTCTCGTCTGGTTGTCACACGTTTTCTTCATCATTTTCTTTTCATTTTTGTTGAAATAGTTCAAGTTTTATACTGATGCCAAAAAAAAAAAAATTAACAGTAATTTTTGTTGGACAATTTATGTAGTTTATCACAGGCACTTTGTACAGTTCTCTCCCATGTTTCACAAGCACAGCTGTTCTCTCTATGAGTTGTGAGGGCAGGTGCTCCTCATTTCCTCCAGCCTCTCCCCCATTCGCATATCCAGTGATGATAGTTTACGCATCTGACACTCAATTCTCGGTTGATTTTGCGGCTTTCTAACGAGGCATGTCCAGTTGCATGAGACCATTTTCTGTGGTGACCGTGTCATTGATGCCAATATAAATCCACAACCTCTAGCACTTTTCTCACCTCTGCATGCATGACGAACGGGCACATCTCCCACCTCTGCATGGCTAGGCCCAGTCAGCACCTGGAACAGCTCCACTATTGCCCCATTCACAGGTGAGCAAGCACCTTTAAAAATAATGTCATGTGATGACCCACTTGGCCCTCAGGGAATTCTACCAGATTTCACCTCCCATCACAGGTCTTTGATCTCATAAGCTTGGTTTCCATCCTAATAGCTCCACATGTAAATACTTCTCTTCATAGATAACTGTCCGACTAAGAATGCACATGAATGCTGTTGCAACTGTCAGACTCCACGTGTGCTTTAAGGGGGCAAGCCCCTTCTGGTCTTCATAGCATAATATGGGTCTGTAATTTAAGCCCTGATGATACTAGTCATGACAATGACTCAAAATTAAATTGCTGTGAAATTTTTGTGCAAAGTGGGAGCAATTCAACATTCTATACCTGGAGAAACTCCAGATAAATGCTGTTACAGACGAGAGGAACTAACACAAACCTAACACTTCCCTAGAACAGTCTTCTTCTGAGGTGGTCTATTATGTCAACACTGGTGTAGGGAGTACTGGGTTGTAGTGCTGCCTCTCTCACAAACCTTAAACAAGAAATACTAAATTAGCCTCTTGTTTTCTCTGAGACTTTATTTCCATTTTAAAAAGAAGGAAGCATTTTTTAATACTTCCCAGCTTTTACATTACATGGAGGACCTGCTGCATTGCATTGCAAAGGCATGGTACAGGAAAGGGAGGAATTTGTCAACATTTCTATAATCCACTGCACCACATCTCAGGATTTATGTGAGAGAGAAAAATGAGGTATAAAGTGCCCCCCCCAAAATTGTAGATATTCAATAAATTTTAAGCCTCATCACATATAGGTATCACACATAGGTATTTAATCTATCTATACTAATATAATAGAGCACATTCTAAATTACAAGTCTGCATAATATAGTCAACATTTCTGTTTACTATATTGATTTTTGAATAACAATAAAACCCTTTCTTTCCTCTAGAGGCAGAATAGAGAAATTAAAGGTAGCGTGCCTTACGTTATGCTGAGGAAGTACTCTCAAATCTCAGTAGTTTATGACCCAGGATTATTCTCATCCACTCTGCCTGACCATTGTGAATTGGATGTGGCCTGCACTATGCCATTTTTATGTCAGAATTCAAGCTGAGAGAGAATTTTCTGCTGGGAATATTGCCAGTCTTATGCCAGACGGACCATATATGCTGGGACCACACCATGACTTAAGTAAATATAAATGTAAACATGTCATTTCCACTGACATTTCATTCACCATGCAAGTCACATGTCCAAATCAGAAGACAATGAGGCCAAAATATTTAGCCCTTATCAAGGTAGGCACAGTAGATATTTAAGAGTCCCTTATCAGAGGAAACATTAGAAGTATTACAAGAGAGAATGAAAATGCATGCAGACATCTACCACATGAAATCATTTGGTACCAAATACCAGCACATTGGTCCCTACTCTGTCATTAATCTTCTGTATGATCTTAAGCAGCCCACTTAATCGTTCTACAAATGAGGCCATTTTTTATTTATAATAGAATTCCTAGACTTTTTGCCTACTTTCTGGAGTTGATACCCACAATGCTCTGCCTAGCAATATCTGTAACATGGAGCAAGAAAAACATGTAAAGATTTGCTTCATCCTTTGTATCTTGGAAGAGTTTTAATTTATAGCATTGCTTTGAAAGAGATGTCCACATATTTTTTAAAGGGTATCATTTTAGATGGAAAGGAAGTCTGACTTTCCTTGATCCATCTTTGAACTTGGGTTTGAATTGGATGTGTAAAAGTGGTCTGACCACTGGTCTGAAATCAAAGTGGGGCAGGACCATGCTCCCTCTGAAAGTTCTAGGGAAGGATCTGACCCAGGCCTTCCTCTTGGCTTCTAGTAGTTCCCTGGGTTGTGGCAGCATAATTCTAATCTTCACGTGGAATTCTCCCTGTGTGCATCTCTATCTCTGTGTCCAAAATACCCTCCCCCTTTTTTAATAAGTACACCAGTCATATTGGATTAGGTTATTTTATAAGTACACCAGTCATATTGGATTAGGTTATTTTATAAGTACACCAGTCATATTGGATTAGGGCCCACCCTGATGAAAATCATCTTAACTAATTATATCTACAAAGACTGCATATTTTTAATAAGATCATATTCTAAGGGTACCTGCTGAGGGTTAGACCATTTCTGGGGACCCAATGCAGCCCATAATATGACCTAACTAAATTTACTATATAACTTTAAGTAATTTTTACTGTCTCTCCTATAACACCCATTTGTTTAACTTTATATCTCTTGGCCAGAAAATGTCTAGAAGCAGCCTCAGCTTCAAGATTCTAAAATCTTGAGATGACAGACTCTAAAATAATTTCACAGAAAATTAAACCAACCTATGCAACCAAAAAAATATTTGACCCACTGATTTAAGAATCCAAAAGAGTGATCATTTTCCCTCAAAAGCTTTTGGCCTAGGGAGAGAATCCTAAAATGGCCAAGTTGAAAGTCTGTTTTGTGGTCATCGAGGGGAAACTGCCTTCCCGATGACATGGTGTTCTTGTCTTTGCATGAGTACTTAAAGAAGCAGAAAACTAATTATCTCTAAGGCTGTCTCCTTCATGTTAGGATATTTGGGTTCATTGGATGTTCTTTCTGAAGTTGAGCCAGTTGCACTCACTCATAGGTTCACGTTTAATCCTCTTGTGATAATTATTCACGTTAGTATTCCTCCACTTAGCACTTATGTCAGCCTCATTCCCTGCCGATGACCTTTATTTCTAACACCCTCAGGATAAATATTTGACACGACAGCATACAGGGAGAGAAGACAGTTTGCATGTTCCTGATTCTTTTGTTCTTCAATCTAAATTCCAAATTCTTCAGCTCTCAGTCTAAATCACACAAAAGCAAAAATAATAACTCAGCCTATCAAGTATTTGAACTACTCATTGAACCAAGAGGAAAACCAGATACAGAATAAAGATATTCTATCAGGAAAACAAGCGATGCTAGTTTTACTGTAGCAGTTAAAGTAATTTAAAGAAAACAATACCTTTGCATTATATTTAGGAGGACAGATTATGACATGCTTAGAAACCATTAATATGTGTGGATGCCTATCAAGTAATTATTCAACCCACACATTCACAAGAAAAAGAAAGATTCTTGATAGAAATTTACATATACAAATTTGAAAAGTTCATTTCTAAACTCTGCTATGATTTATGCTCTCACATTTTGATAATTTGAATTATATATTAAATGCATACTTTAAAAATACTTGTCATTATAATATGCTTTACACAACAATGTGTTATGTCTTGCTGGGAATTCATTATTAATATATATTTATAGGACACATTCAAATGTATCAAGAAATGTAGATGCATTTATTGGTACAAATGGAATTAATGAAGCATCTGTGAATGAGATTTTAATTTACTGTTACCTGAAACTTAAAACCTTAAAGCCTGATTTGTAAATGCATTGAGATGCTAAAAGGAGATTTTTTTTTTTGAGGATAGGAAAGAAGGAAAATTAATGTGTTTCTACTTTTCTCTTGGCACAAAGCACAGTTTACTAAAGACTTCAATATGAATATGACATTGCAGTGACCTACAGAATAAAAGCATTCAGAATCTAGCCTAGACAGTGTACTAGCAAAATTGCACACACACGTGTGTGTAACATATATATGAAACTGACTGATAGCTTCAAGGCAGCACACAGAGGTGAGACAAAAGAGGGATTACCAGAGAATAAAAGCACAGCATAAAGAATGTTAATTGCGGTATTATTTTAAATACCATATTATAAAATCTCAATGAATCCTAATGAATCAGAGGATTTATTTGAGCCTAACAATGGCTAAGTACTTCTTAAAATGAAATAGCGAGATAAGACAAAAGAGAAAAAAAAAAACTAAACTAAAGGGTCCATTTTAGCTTAAAATTCAGGAAATAAAGGAGCCTGGCATGTAAGGTCAGTAGAGAACTTGAAAATCTGATTTGACCAACTTATTTAATTCTCTCCAATGCTGGGTCTTTGTTTCAAAGTCAAGTCATTAAACTCCACCGTTAGCAATATTTTCTCAGCCCCTAAGTTTGCATTCTGTTATTTATTTCCCTTTATGCCACATAGAAATGGAGGTTTTAATAAAAGCATATTTTATTTTCAATGTGCTACTTCATGGTTTTTGCCCCAATAATCCTTACTTCTCTTTATTGCAAAACAATGTCTTTTTAATTATTTTTATTTTTTGGGGGGAGTGGTGGTGGTTCCCTTGCTGGTAATGGAACCCAAGCCACGGCGTTTAGAGCACTGAAACCTAGCCCCTACACCAGGGAATCCCCCAACAATGTCTTTTTAAAAAGGCATGCATCTTAAATGGCCATATTTATGTGCTGGCTCTTCCCTAAATAATAGCAGACTTCCCTTTAGCTACTCCAGCTCTTCTCTGTGGGTTGGGGACAAGGGTGGATTGAGTGACTGATGGGCTTTGTTAGTGAACAAGGCTCCTCATTTGACTCCCTTAGGCCAGACCTGAACAGCCCAAAGTAGAGGGTTGATAAATTACTCATATATTTTTGTCCAAGTTACCCTTGCAGCCTCACAACCCTAAATAGATCTGAGAACAGAGGGAAAATGCTGATATGATTCCAGAGAACCCAAATCAAGTTGATAGTCCCACTCCTCTCTGATGCAGAATAATGTCCTCCTTTACACCTTCTGTAGAGAATACTTGTGGTCACTCTCAGGAAACTTGGGGTCAAGTCTGAGCTGCACTCTGTACCCCCTTCAACTTCTCTTTGCACCTGTAAACTGTGAACACACTCTTTCATTTAGTCATTGCTGAATGTATGACCATTGTGTCGCTCCACCTCTATGAATGAATGGGTGCATAAGGGAATAAACAGAGATTTAGCAGTTCGCCCAGGTCATATAAACAGCAAGTGGCTGAGCCAGATTTCCTACCCATTTGGGGTCGGGGTGGGGGTCCTAGTAAACAAGGCTGCCTCTCTGAGGATTTAGTCTAAGGCAAGCTTTTCCAACCCATAGCCCATGGGCTGCCTACAGCCCAGGACGGCTCTGAATGGCCCAACACAACTTCATAAACTTTCTTAAAACATAATGAAAATTATGCACGGACCTTTTTTTTTTTTTAGCTCAACAGCTATTGTTTGTGTTAGCATATTTTATGTGTGGCCCAAGACAGTTCTTCTTCCAGTGTGGCCCAGGGAAACCTAAAGATTGGACACCCCTGGTTTAAGGCATGTTGTGACAAAAGTTTGGAAGTAAAAGATCTCTGCCTGTCATTATATTCCCATGTCTGAAAATTAGTTGTTTTGTTTTGTTTTGTTTTGTTTTGTTTTTACAATTCCTGGAAAAATCACATTTCACACTGTCTATACACATAGAAGGTAAACTTGTTTTCCATTTGTTTGTCCTGGTACATACAGCCTTAGCTGGTTGTCAGGTGACATCTTGGTTGTCATCACTGCTGCTTCATTACATTCTTGTACCAAGGGATTTGATGTACATGGAATAAAAAAGGGGCAGACAAAATCTGATCAGAACCTCATATCAAGAATTATCCATGAGAAGCAGATGGCTATCACATTAGGTCACCCTGAAGTTAGGTTCTACCCTCCTATAACTTTCATTCCTATGTAATTAAACACACAAACATGAACTTGGGACCTGGCTTAAGAGAAGCCCCGAGTTTCTATTTTTTCTAACCTCTGGCCACACCTTCTCCTGACACCCTTACCTTGTAAATTAAGTAGGAGTCGCTCTTCCTTTTACAACATGCGATGAACACCAAAGCAAGAACCACCACCAGAAAAACTACTGTGAATCCATTTCGCCTCATGTTCCATTGGCACGGCTGAAGCGTAACGCACGGGGGTTGAAAGAACCTGATGTCTACTTTCAAAACCAAGACTTATCTCTGTCAAACGCTGTGTTATCTGTAGTTAGGCTCTATCACTAATGAGCACAAGTTTATTAGTTTAGATCTCTGATGCTTTTTTGGTTTGTTTCTTTGAAATCTATCCAGGCCATCAAGCTTATTTCTTCCTCTGAGTTGTGTTCCTCCGTAAATGACCTCACTGCAATACCCTTAATCAGAAACCTGTGGGTCACCTTACCTTTATTGCACCCACTGTCATTTTGGACCCCAGCATTGACCATCCCCGCTTTATCACTGAGCCTCACAGCACCATTTTAAGCATCCTCGGGCCTCCACGTGGACACCAGAGTGGCCTTTTGAAGTGTGGCTGGTATTACTTGGCTCGCTCGTTTGCAAACCTCCAGCAGACAGTTCACCTCCCAAGATTCCTCCTTGCCATCCACCTGTTGGTATCCTGCACTCTATGACCAAGCCCCTGCAAGGAGCCTCCAAGCATGAGGCTGCCTTTGCTTATTCTGTTCACTCAGCAGTCTGGCCCGTCTTCCCCGCCCTCATCCCACCAGGAAGCCCCTCTTCATTTCATGACATTGCGCCTGAGAGTTGGTATTTGTTTAGCACATGCGGTAAAATTGCACAATTGACACCAGTCTTTGAACTCTATCATGACACCTCTATTGCCACGTTGCATTTATTTGTGTAAGACTTGATTTCCTCCATTAATACAGTGTCTTTCTTGGGGGCAGGAATTATGTCTCATCTAACTATGTCCCTAATGTCCGAGACAGTGTTTGGTATTTAGAAAGCATCAAATAAATATTTTTAGAATAAATAAACAGAAGCACAATTTATTTTCCCCAATTTCCTGTCATCTACCTCAGAGCAACCTTTTCAGATGCTCCTGAAAACTATTTTCATTGTCTCAGCTCTTGCAATAACTCAGACATCCTATCTATAACACTTATTAATCATAATAACTTTGAAATAATTTCTCTGTGCAGATATTCAGGGTCTCATCCATAACTAAGTGAAATACAGTCTAAAATAATCAATCATTATTTTCTAAACCAAAGACCCTGTAATTAAGGAGTCTATCAATGTGCCAACAACTTGTGGGTCTAGAAATTAATTTTAGTTTGTTAAAGGACCTTAAAGATAATGTAATATAGGCCCATTGTGAAATGAATGAATAAATTGCTTGTCTCATTTCACTTGTTCTTTTCCATTTAAATTTTGTGGGGAAGTAGAAAGTCATGCAGTTTTATTCCTTTAAAACTTTGATATAATGCATATCTTCTTTTCAGTCAGAGGACGCATCCTTCTGGCCATCATTCTCTTTACCTGTATTTGATTGTAACATGCATGGAAGGAGAAGTGATCACCTGAACACTTAACGTCAGGCAACGTAGATAGGTTATTTCGTTTAGTTTTCTATTGGGTTCCTTCATTCAGCTAATACCTACTGAATGCCTTCTTTTTGTCCTGCACACATTGCTGTTTCTCTTTTGGAGATGATAAAAGCCAAGGCCCAGAGGATGAGTCCGAATTGCCCCTGTGCTTGACAGTTAGTAACTGGCAGCACCAAGATCAGAACCCAGGTCTGTCTGATGCCAGGGCCCATGTCCATTATGTCATACCTTTGGTCCATAAATGTCTGATTCTAAGGCCCTTGATTTATTGTTTGACACCTTTTCTTTTAAGCAACTGAAGGCAAATTGAAGGAAAGCCCAGAGAGGCCCACATTCTTATGAAAAGACGCATTTGATAGATAACTACAGCATTTCTGAGCTGAAAGAGGACTCGGTGACCAGCTCATCCAGACCTCTCATTTGAAAGGTGAATGAACAGTGGCTATCTTTTAAATGTCCAATTACTTACTTATGTATTTATTCAACTGATATTCATGGAACACCTACTATGGGAGAAACAGTATTAAAACACTAAACAAGACAGATCACAAGTTACATAAAGTGAACATTAATGAGAACATCAGCCAAAGCTAGGGTTTTATGCATAGCCTAACAAGGACTGTTAATGAAAGATAGTGATCACTGTGTAACGTGAACATGCAAATCAATTTGAAAAGGAACAGAAGCAAATCAGCAGAACTTGGGCAGCATAAGAAAGGAAGTCTAGAAGAAACTTCAAAACGGATACAATTGCCTGGTGACAGTGGTTGTCGATGGGGTTGAATAGTCCCCTAATGAATAGGGAATTGAAAGTTTGTATCAGGAATACAATCAGCCACTCATATGGATTGTTTTACATAATTACACTTGAGATAATGACATAGTAAATTGTATGTAGCTCTTACCCCAATTTTCTTTATCTGTTTAATAAATATTTTAAAATTGTTTACTACCTATCAAATACTAGTATGTAGCAGTGCTAGTGACTGATGGTTTAAATCATTTTTGGCTAACACTTTATCATTGTTGCCCATGCATATAGGTAAAGGAAATTCTTCTGATACTGGTAGAAATGGGTACTTGAGTTGCCAGGACCCCAGACTGGACAAAACGAGTTTAAGTTACCTTGCTTTTAGAACATTACCTTTGGACAAAGCCAATATCTTGTCTGGATGTGCCAGATGTTACCATTTCTCATTTAATCTTTATATAATTTCTCCCTATGACAGCCAGATTTACCTTCCAAAGCTCATTTGCATTTTAAAATCAAGGTTTTATTTCTGATTTTAAAAGTGAGATATGTTTACTATAGAAAAATTTAAAACACAGGAAACTTCACAACTAAGAGAAAAAAAATTACTCTTTATATGTTGTATTTCTTAGATTTTTACATTAAAAAAAACATAAGAGACTTCTCAATAGAGAGCTTAGTATCCTTTTATTATTTTATTTTATTATTATATGTATCTTTACATATAAACTATGTATCTTTACCACATATTTTTACATATGTACATATTTACTATGTATCTTTGCCTGTCATTTTTAAATGGCTCTGTATAATAATAATCCTATACTTTTTGAGCACTGTCCTAATCCACTGAAATTTACTAATTATGTAATCCCCACAACGAAGCTCTGAAATAGGTCAAATAAATATATTTGGGAAAAACAACTGAGCAATTATTCTAAATGTAAAAAGATCACTATGTAAAATGCTTCACTACTTAGAACTATAAACGTATTTGCTACAAATTGAAGGCAAAAGAGAAATGTGAAGATTCAAGAAGAATACTTAAAATAGTAAGAAAAAGAAAATAATCTCTCTTTAAATTTATAGATTTGTTACTTTGGATGTGACAGGGTGTTGACCTGTCAACATTCATTCATTGACTCAATGTGCTGTGATGACAGATCCCTAAGAGGGGCTGTGTGTGTGTCCTTAAGTAGGGCAGTGCTTTTTTCACCATGCAGGTAACTGCTTTCTCTGCCCCTATCCTGGTTCAGGATCTCATTTCAAGCAACATCCTCTACCTGACCTTCCTGTCTGACAACTTTATCCAATCTTAAATGGTTTGCTAAAATGCAAACCTCTTCATTCATTCATTCATTCGTTCATTTTTTTAAAATTAGTGAGCATTTACTATACACTTTCTACTCCCAACACATCTTATATCTTCTGTGGTAATGACTACTGTATTTACTGCTAAAAAAGGAAAACTTATTGAGAGAAGAACTGAGTTTTGGCCATTTTTCTATAATCTTGAAGTTATAACACACTCCCTACACAGACTTTGTGATCAATGAATTTTTCTTGAGTTCTGTTATTCAGGCAGTGAGTATTACATTGGTTCAGAGAACAACGTAGATATTTGAAGGCAGAGTAATATAGAGCAAATTCAGTGGATGGGGTTTGGGCCCCAACCAGACTGGGGGCTCAGAAATCACAAATGGTGAGAACTACATATGCAGGGACTGCTACAGTGTACAGGAAGGAAGCCATGGGGAATCGCAGAGAAAATGGAGAGGGGAGAAGAGTGTTACAGGTTGCTGAAAGAGTAAATTAGAAGCAGGTAGAATGGTTAAGTGGGAAGACTCTGGACTTTGATGTCTGGCAGATGAGTTTATGACATAGGTCCAATACATTTTTTTTTTTTTTGGTATGAACTTAACATCTAAATCATATTTTCCTTAAGGGAATGGGTATATGACCTATTCATGTGGAGATACTGGTATTCTGTAAATGCTCATTCTAATACAGTGATTTGGGAAGGACGGTAGTAGGTGTCTAGAACCACCTCCAGGTATCTCACTTAGATTAATGGGTCGGTGGAAGTTGCTTTTCCTGAAATGAGGAAATTGAGTAGACCAGTGTCTTAGTCAGCGCAGGCTGCTATAGCAAAATACCATAGCAGTCTTTAACAACAGACATTTATAGCTCGCAGTTCTGGAGGCTGGTAAGTCCAAGGTCTAGGTGGCAGCAGATTCATCTCTTGGTAGGGTGCCTCTTTCAGCTCAAAGATGCAGCTTTCTTGCAGTGTCCTCCATGTGGCAGAGAGAGTGACAGCTCTTGTCTCTCTTCCTCTTTGTAAAAGGACACTGATCCCATTATAGGGGTCCCACCCTCATGACCTCATCTAAATCTAATTACATCCCAAAGGCCCCACCTCTAAATACCACCCCATTGAGGGTTAGGGCTCAGCACATGAAATTGGCAGGGGTGGGGGACACAAACATTTAGTCCCTAACAACTAGAATTTGGACATTTCAATTCATCTTCGGACAAGTTGGTTTCGGGTTGCTTTCACAGCACCCAGTGTTGTGCCCAGTTGTTGATTGGATACGTGCCAAATGGATAAGCAACATCTGACTGAGACAAATTTAGAAGTTGCCCCATAGAGATAACTGAAACCATGAAAATTGACATGCAGAGGGGGCAGGCAGGATAAAAAGATGTGCATCTTGAATACTGAATCTCATGAAACAATAGGGTTATATTATAGTGTGGGAGGCAGGATGGGAGGTTGCAAGGAAGAAATACAATGAGCCCTTAGGGAGACATTAATAGAACAAATAACATAAATCATGAAGAAACACAGAGGTCAGAGAAAGAATGCATAGGAAGAATGATGTGGGTGTATAGGGGTGTGGTGGCTTACATACTGCATAGCAAAATTTCCAAAAAAATGGTCTCATACCGAGCACTGGTCCCACGAATTGGTTCCCTGAAAGAAAGCTTATGTGCAAAGATACTTAAGGGATTTTTTCAAGTTCTGGCAGATTCTTATTTAGGGCTCTCAGAAATTTAGCAGCAAAGCAAGTTGTTTGACTCAATGATTTAGAAATGTGTTTGAATAACAGACTCAGCTACCCATTTCCTTACTCAAATACCTTTAATTAGTGTTCTTCAGAACAGAGTTTGGTGAATATTCACCACATGGTCAGATCCCTCTAGAAGACTCAGAAGAAACCAAAGCCTTGCCAGACCTCAGGGCAATAGTGAGAATGGACTGGTAGGAAGGCAAGGAGATTGTGATAGAATTACTGAGAGAGACACGCATGGAAGGCAAACGTAGCCTTTTTTATGGAAGGAAAAAATGGGGATCATTTGCAGGGATACTATGCTCAAGGAATTTTTATTTTTTACTCTTTACTTGAAATAACGATAGACTCACAGGAAGTTATAAAATAATATATGAGAAGGTCTCATATATCCTTTGCCTAGTTCCCCCCAGTGGTGACATCTTGTATAACGGGGTGCAGTATCAATATCAGGAAATGGTCATTGGTGCACAGGACTTACTCGAGTTTCATTAGTCATATGTGCACTCATTTGTGTGTGTATGTAGTTATGGACGGTTTTGTCCTGTGTGTAGATTTGTGTAACCACTACCACCGTAATTAAATCAAGGTATGGAAGTCATAAGGCTTCTTTGTGTTCCCCTTTTATAGCAACACTCACCAGTCCCCTCACACCAGTCCTAAGGCCTGGCAACTCTAATCTGTTTTCCATCTGTGTTATTTTGTTATTTTAAGAATGTTATATAAATTGGATTGTACGGTATTTAATGTTTTGAGACTGGCTTCTCAGTGTAATTCCCCTGAGATCATCCAAGCTTTTATCAGTAGATCATCTCTTTTTTATTGCTGTGTAATATTTAATGGTATAAATGTACCAAAGTTTGCATAACCATTCACCTCCTGAGGAACATGTGGGTTGGTTATAGCTTTTATGAATATTCAGTTTTAGGTTTGTGTGTGAACATGGCTTTTCATTTCTTGAGGATAAATTTCGGAGTGTGATTGCTGAGTATTAGAACCGGTGCACGGTTAGTTTCGTAGGAAACTCCCAAACTGTTTCCCAGAGTGGTGGTACTGTTCTTCATCCTCACCAGCAGGGTAGGAGTGTGAGTGATTCTATTACTCTTTATTGTTGCCTCAATTTGGTATTTTTCTCTATTTTTTATTTTAGTCATTTAAATAGGTTCATAATTGTATCTCATTGTGGTTTTAATCTGTATTTCTCTAACAGCTGATGACATTGAGCATCTTTTCATGTACGCATTTGGCATCAGTATAGCCTCTTTGCTGACATAGCTCTTCATGTTTTTGTGCATTTTCCAATTGAATTATTTTTGTTAGATTTTTTTCCTCTGGGGTTCAAGAGTTTCTTTATATTCTAGATATTAATCCTTTGCCAGATATATGGTTTGCAAATATTTCTCCCAGTCTGCTGATTGTTTTTGCATTTTCTTATCAGGCTTTTCATAGAGCAAAGTTTAAAGATCTTTTGAGATCCAATTTATTTTATTTTTCTTTTATAGTTCATGCTTTGAGCATAAAGCCTAAAATTTTTGTCCAGCCCTAGATCCTGATGATTTTCTCTTGTTTTTCTGTTTTTCTAAAAGTTTTATCATTTTTACTTTTTTTTTTTTCATTTAAGTTTGTGATCTATTTTGAGTTAATTTTGGTATAAGTTGTGAGTTTTAGGTCAAGGGTTAGTTGCCCCAGTTCCATTTTTTTTGAAATGACAATCCTTTTGTGCTTTTGTCAAAAATTAGTTGGGTCTATTTATATGGGTCTGTGTCTGGGCTCTCTGCTCTGCCCGTTGCTCTGTGTCCTTTCCTCTGCCAGTACCACACTGTCTCGATTATGGTGGCTGAATAATAACCCGTAACATCAAGTACAGCGACTCCTTTATTCCTCTTTTTCAAAATTGTTTTACCTCTTCTAAGTCCTTTGCCTTTCCATATAAACTTTAGAATAAGTTTGTCTACAAAGAAATCTTGCTGGGATTTTTATAGGAATTGCATTAAACCTATCAATCAGACTGGGGAGAATTGACATCATAACTGAGTCAATTCTTCACAAGAATGTTTTTAAATACTTTCTTTTGAATAGGAACATCTCAGCAGTTTTAGAGTTAGGGATTAAAAGGGGGTCTGTGTAACTGAAGTGGAGTCATTGAGGAAACAGTCAGGGATGAAGGCTTGGATGGAAGGGGCTCTACTGTACACTTCAGACTCTTAAACCAACACAGACTGGCAGAAAGGGAGCCCCAGGGAGTTCACTGGCCAACAGTGAGAAGGAAAAAGCCATACCTCTGACCTGGAAGCCAGTTCCCTAAATCCAAAGGGAGACATAACTCTGTCTGGAAGACCACATCTAGTTCTCACCTCCAACCCAGTGAGAAGAGGACATGAGAATTACTGTGAGGGCCCAGGTGGTCCAGACTCAGCAACAAAGGAGAGGTGTCTCTAAGAGACAAAATGTTAAAGAGAGAGCATGGAAGCACCAGGGAAGCCTTCTGCTTGAGGAGTTAAAGCTTTGAGTGTGGCCTTAGAGGCTGTCCAATATTCCTTCGCATCTACGATTCTGCCTCAAGTTTTCTCTGATTCAAGAGATCAGAACACTCCCCATTTGGGTCTCACCAACTGTCTGTCTTTCCTGAGTTCATTTCCCCCAATGCTGAGTGACCTTGTATCTGGTATAACTTCTCACTCTTGTATCCATTCTTCCTAACTAATGGTTCCCATCTATACCTGGCCTGACCCTACACAAGCTGCTTAGTTTCTTGGCTAAGCTACTGCTACCTGGATAGGAGCGTAGAATACATTCATCCACCACAGTAATGTCCTGAAGAGTTCTGTGGAGACATGACTGAGATAGAGATAATGAGATACTGACTCAGCGTGTCGGTAGTCTTTCTGGTGGGAACACACACTTGTATTGTTTTATTTTGTGCTTGTGTGTGCATGCATTTCATTTATACACTCTGCTTCATTTACATCAGTCGTGACCCCTAACCCCCATCCTAAGTTACAGATTGCAATCCAATCTCTTGGTACCTGTCTAATTTTTCCCCTGGTAGATTTTTAAGCTCGATGCTACCAACTATTTCTTCTCCATCTGATTCTCTGAGTTTCTTATGAGAATTAAATCACAGTTCTTAGTGGCACTTAAATGTCACCATGTATCAATAAGCCTTACCGTGAGCCGCCCCAGTGAATAGCTGAGTGTTGAAGTGAGGCACACTGTTCCACCACTCCACACCTGCCTAACCTTCACCACTTCAGGTCTCTGAGAGTCCACTTCCTCCTCTGTGAAGTGTGTTGTTGATGGAATCAAGTGAGATGGTGGGATGGAAATATTCTGAAATCAGATAGCGGTGATTGTTGCACAACTTTTGAAGTGCTTTGAAAACCATTGTATATGCTTTAAAATGGTGAATTTTATGTTGTGTAAATTTTATCTCAATAAAAAAACCATTTTAAGAAAGGGTGTAGCCTAACACCACACACTTGGAATGTATCCAGCAGGTTTCATTACCTTCTCATCAGGTGAGGAGTTACAGCTGCTGACAGAAAACTTGAAAACCAGCCCTAAAGTCCACAGAGAGGACCCGTAGGGAAATAAAGGGGAGTGGAGCTAGAACGACTTTCTGTGTCTTCTGATCATCCCAACAGCCAGCCCCTCTCACCCACTGAGGGTCCAGACACATCTTTGGCTTGGATTTGCCTGGCCCTCTACTCCCTCCCAGCCTCGCCTCTGTCCTGGGGTTCTTCCCTCAGAGAGCTCCTCCAGCGTGGTGGGGTAGCCTTTGGCTTTCAGACCTTGGTCTCCAAAGAACTCCAGAAGCAGCTGGAAGACTTCATGTGGATGGTGATTGTTCACACTTAAACCCATAAAAAATAATCATAATAAAACTAAAGCGTGGGAGAGGAAGGGTCAGCGAAAATAAACATCATCTCTGGAAGACATCCCACAGCTGTGTGCTGACACAGCACAGAGCTGAGGTTTGGGAGCTTCCAAAATGCATAGCTGTCATTAAGAAGGAGAAAACCAAACTCCTACCCATAGATCCCCACCCCTTCATGGTGGCCACAACCCAGAAATTAAACAGGAACTTTCTTAGCATTCGTATTTGTCGAAGGAACTCCTTTCAAAGATGGGAGGTTACCAAAGCAAGCCTGTGGTTTGGCCATGGAAATGGGAATTAGACAATACGCAAACTCGTATGTTGGGGTTTTAGGGAGGCTGTATGTCTGAATCATGGTTCTGCCACTTACTGATGACCTTGGTCAAATCACATGATGTCTCAAATCCTCAGTGTCTCAATGGGACAGCTTATAATGTCACCTTTATGTTTTCTTGAGGAGAAATTCTGAATATGAAGAACATAGTAGTGTCTGCCCCATATCAGACTGAGCAGAAATGCTGATCATATTACCATAGTTCTGTCCCCTGATGTTCAATCATCTTCTTCCACTTAGTATCACGGAAATGTTCTCAGAAGGGCAGACTTATTTCCAATTGATGTTTATTGGCATTATTATTAAGCAAGACAGAGGGAGGGACACCTGGTATCTGGCAGGAAACCAGATGAAAATACTTGCCACTTAAAGTTTGCAAATAAGCCTCCTTGGAATAATAGCAACTATAATAATAATGATGTTGTTGTCAGTAGGAAGGCGGTACTTCACAATACTTGTCACACCGCCCAAGGCTTTCACTTTCAAAGAGGGATTACCAGAGAGATTTGCAGTAGTGATTGTCATGTACTCAAAACTGGGCCAGCCCTGCCTCAGTGATTTCATCAACAGCTCCCCAGAGTATGTCTCTGTGCTTCACCTTGAAAAGATGAATAGGATCCAAAGGTCAAAGCCACAGGCTCCCACCACCTTTAGTCCTGCCCATGCTCTAACCTGGGGACAGTCATGTAGGCTCAACGTCACTCTGGAAATAAAAATCCTCCCACCACAAAAGAGGGATAAATTGGGCTCTGCTTTTCAGGAGGCCTTACGAAGAACCCCGGATCTTAGAAGAGGTACAGATGAAAGAGAGCCAGGTGAGCTAGGTTCAGGAACTGTCAAGGAGACGGCAGTGGTGAGCAGCCGTGACGGAGAGTTAGTGAGCCCAGCGAGGTCCATAGGCTGTGGCTGGGGAAATCCAGTCCTGTTGGAAGTCCTCTGAGGAGTTCTTCACCCCGGACATTGGGGCTCACAAAGTAGCACTGGGAGGCTGGCATGGGACCCAGAGCATAAAGTGAAACCTCCACAGAGGGCTTAATGGCATCAGCCACTTAGGCAGGGAAAACAACACCCTCTGCCTGGTTGGGGAGGCAGAGATAGCCCTTAGAAGTCGGCTACTCCCTCCTTAGGTAAATGAAGTCGACAATATGAATTATACTCGTCAAGACCTGTAGTGCAGTCTAAAATGTAAGAGCTACCTAAGGCATTAATGTTCTTAGGGATAAATATTGACTCTACGCTAACAGGGTGACTTCAGGCAAGTAATCTCACCTTCCTGTGTCCTTAGTTCTTCCTCTGTAATATGGGGTGATACTGCTACTTAGTGATTTTGTGAAGATTCAATGAATGAATTAATCAATCCAGGTAAATAGACAAGGAAGCATTGATAAATTATATAGACAAGGTCGCTATCTTCCCATGTAAGTATATAGACGACTTCATTATTTTTTATTTTTTTTTAACTTTCAGTTTTTTATTTTCAGACAACTGAACGAAGCATCTCCTTTCTAGCTAACACATCTTCTTAACAATCCCTAAACAAGTGAAAGATGACATATATAAAAAGGCATGTGGAAAAGATCATGATTGTCTAACAGGGAGTTTGAATCCCCAAATAAATTATCTTACAAAAATATCAAACTTGCTTTCCCACTTTTCTGTTAAAAACTGAAAAAAAATTCACATAAAAAAAAGCTGTAGCTGGCACGTATCAAGTTAAGATAATCATTTTTACATACCAAGTAAGTTCTTCAAATAAATATTTTACACAAATTTAAGTTTCCAAACAATAGGTCAAGTATTTATCCTATATTTGGTCCACTAAAAGATCATTTATAAAACTGACATTAAACTGGACTACAGCTCATATCCTACTAATAGTAACATGCATATCATTGCGGCTAGATATGCACATGTACGTACATATTACATACATGTGAAATGGCTAACACTGCTGTGCATACTACTTCCATAAGTAGTTTTACCCTGTAAAAATCCTTTAACCTATCATGAATTGAATTGTAAGAAAAGAACAAAAAATACTTTGCTTATTGTAGACATTTGCTCAGTAATTTCAAAAAATGCAAAAATTTCATGCTCTTGGGACTTAAAGATTACTGAACATGACATAAAATTTAATACTGCTTACAAATACCTGACTATGGAGACCATATTCAACACTCATGTGGAAAGCACACAAGTGAATGTATATGACAGAACTCTGGATTCTATCCAGTGCACTCCTATTGCTATATACTAAAGTCTCACATGGCCTTGGACCCTCAAAAGATGGGGATTTAATGAAATAATGTTACATTAATTTTTCTGTTCTAATAACCAGCTTTAAAAAGAAGTACAGTGGAAAGGTATAGGGCTTTCTATACCTCCTCGTATTTTAAAAGCCAATTTGATTTTCATTGTGATATTTTAATTAACACTATGCTAAATATAAAACTGACTGCACTATGGTTTTGTCTCATTGCTAAAATATTCCTAAATAAATCCAGTAAACAATTTTCATTTCCAATGGCATAATTGAGAGATCAATCTAATAATATTTTTTCTTCCATTACAACTAAACTGGATTGAAGACAGTTACATTAAAATCCTGCAAACCAAAGCAAGTCGTCCAAAAATCTAGAACACCAACACTTTTCCATCCAGGATAGAAAAATGAGCATACAAAGTAAAGAGAACCACAAGACTGATCAAGTAACCAATCAAAAACCACTTCTCTGTTATTTGAGCTAATAGTTACTTGAAGCTTGAAGTTTCCGCCTTCGTTATTATTGGTGGATCCTAGAGTCACAGCTTCAATGTCAAATGTGACAGTGGACCCAGAAGTAACAGCAGGCAACTGATTAGTCATTTCTTTTCCACTTACAAAAACTGTATCATTTATACTAATGCACACTGCTTGGTCCCGCTGCAGAGAATCATATCCATTCTGTTTTTCTACACACACTCCTATACTATCTCTCCTGTCTGGTTGTCCCACAGTTTCAACTCTGAATGTTAATGTCTGCCCACAGAAATAGGTTGGAGCGCTGGAGTAGAGAACACCTGAGGATTCAGAATCATCCCAGAGTACTCTATTTCTTCAACTGCTCAGACCGTACCCCTCAAAGCCAGCTGTCCATTCATGAGGCACCAATGTCGAATGACCTATCTGGGGGACGCTCCAAGGACTCCACTCCTATCGGCCATCTCCTCGGGCACATACTCTGAACTGATAATCAACATTGGGGTCTATGTGCAATACTGTGAATTCAGTTTCAGAGCCTACATATATGTCCTCAAAATGACTTGAAGTACATTTACGGAACTGGAGCCTGTAATCTTGGGCTGTAAACTCATCATCCACCTTGCACCATCGTACGATGATACCTCCAGGTTTCTCTATGAGTTCTTCTATCTGTACTGGTGGGCGAGACGCTACCATTCCGTGCTTTAAAATGTGGTCTTTTACTATGTTAAGAACTGAGTCATCCAACTGAGCAGATATACAAGGTACATCAACCAGTAAAGGAACTTCTGGTAATCTGTCCCACTGAATGTGTGAGGCCTTTTTGGTAAAATTCCACAGCTTTTCCCTTCTGTTCTCCTGCACCACCAAAAAGGGCAATCTCACCTTCTTGGACCAAGTCCTCTGCAGTGCTAACCCCATGCTCTATAAGCTTCTAGCAGTCATCTAGTGGTTTAATGGTCTCTTGTTCAATGGTGTCCACCTCTTGCAAAAGGGTCACCAATCACTCATCCAGGACCTTCCCAAGGGTTCCCTTTAAATCATTAAAATGTTGTTTGAGGACATCTCTTGTCTGTGATGCACTGTCTTTGTTCTGCCTCCGCGCCTCCCGTAGTCCCTGCGGTCTTTGGCCCAGCTCCCGCCGGTAGGTCTGCACCGCCTCTACGTTCTCGCGGGCCTCCTGCAGCAGCAACTCGGGTTCAAGCCCCATTGCCACCCCATCTGGCCACACGGGCAGCGGCTGCAGGAACGGTTCCGGGCTGTCCCGGTGCTGCCTAGCGGCCCCCCAAGGCCAAGCCGACTTCATTATTTTTAACTACTTCAGGATATCATATTTTATGGAGGCAGATTAGTCTTATGTTTATAGATATGTCATTACTTCCATTTTTGTTTTCCTAAACAATGCTAAAATAATTCTCTCATGCAAATATTTTATGCCTTTCCTGATGAATAAATTCCTCAAAGTGTAGCACAATTGGTATCAGTCATCAACTTGTCCTCCACAGGTTCTTTGTGTCTTCGTGGGTGAGCGGAAGTTGTCTAAGTGGACAAAGGCATGTTCCTGGGAGGAAGGATTCCCTGAGGAGGAGAATTTTCTGGAATGCAGAAGCAATGTATTTAAAAGCATGGAGATATAGAAACACAAAGGAAGGCTTCACCCTGTGTCTGAATACTAGAATCAGGACAATGAGGCAGGCAGGGTTGATGGGCAGGGAAGAGATCAAGAAAGAATCTTAACTTCATCCACTCCAAGGTGCTAATGACTGATTTGCTCTTAAAAAGCTGTGCCTTATCAAGTGATATGGGTTCTGCACAGTAGTAGCAGCTGCCCACTACAGAAGGATTTCCCAAAGCCCTGAGAGTATTAATAAGGATGATTGTTCATGGTAATATGAGCACACCACCATAAGTATTACAAGGTGTAAAAGTATAACTTGTTTAGTAATCAGTCCATTCATTGACTTTATTGGGAATTTGTCTTTAATATCTATTAATACTTGCCAACCTCATTTTGCACAATAGAACCACAAAAGAGTAGGCTAAGAGTCTTCCGGAAGCACTAATTCCTAGCATTGTTTTATTTTCCTTGTACTTATTTTTTACATAGCCTTCAACTTGGGACGATTGATGCTGATTTTCCGTATTTGGGAGAGATACCCATTTCCCTTCCAAACAAATAAAAACATGTATGGAGTTATGAGAAATACCCAGCTAAACTAGAGAAGTATAGGACATGGACTTTGCCTGATTTCTCCTGCGTCAGCCAACCCTAATGATGGCAACTTTTGTTTTACTACTAAAATCATGGAGTTTAGTCAGTTCTATGCCCTGGTGTTATTCAGATGATTCCAAAAAAATTAAATCAGCTTAAAACACATGTGACTCCTGTTTTGTTGCATGGAGCTGACCACATGAAAGTGATTGTCCTCAGACCCTCTCCCACCAGTGTTCCCATGACAGTGGCCACAACCTCAGAGGAAGCCAGCCTGAGTTCTGGCCATTTATTTTAAAAGTCATCCCTGGACTAAGAAGAAAATAAGTAGAGATGTTTTTTGATCATTGGTGTCCTAAGTCCAGTTTGGAGATTGGTTTACCAAATTCAAAGGGTTTTACTCAGCCACAATAAAAAGTTTTGAAAATCCACGTTTGCCAGTGCCCTTTGGAAAAGAAGCCCAAGAATAGGTTCATTGCCACGACAGCACACTCCCAGCACAAACATGTGGCAGATGCTTGATATTTGGAGATCAAATCCAAAATTCTAGAAGCACATCTTTTTTGTATTCCAAGAGAGAGAAAGTAAGCCCAGAATTGACCTGATTTGACTGGTTATTTATTTTTTCTGAATCCCATAAATGGAACTGCATATTTAGGAATTTTTATGTTCACATAGTATTTATAGATTATAGATTCCTTAAGATTTCGAAGAGTTCTATCTCTGTACTAGGCTTTCCAAGATTTTTTTCTGTCCTTTAAATGCCAAATAGGCTGAAATCCATCCTGGGGAACTGGTGGGGAGTAGATATTTTTTAGGTCAGAAGTTAAAAGATTCCTAATACAGACATTCTGTGTCTAGGAATGTTTGTTAATTTGAGCCCCCGTCTCTCTCCATGTGTATCTTTAATCTCCCAACCAGCTGTCTCCCATAAAAAGATATTTCTGTTTTTAGTTACAAATCTGTTTAGAGATAAAACTCACTCATAAATACACAACCACATGCAAAGATTTTTTTCTGCTGACAGTATAGAAATAACTCCAGATGAAAAATATTAAAGTTTGTGTAGAAATAGAAAATGCATTTTGCTTCCCTCGATGGAGGCCCATGTTTTATAGGTGCTCAAGGTCTTTCTGCGTCTCTGTGTGAGCCTCTCCGGAAGAGCACAATCTTCTGTTACTTTTGTGATTTAGTTCTTAAAACAGTCAAAATTGTTGGGCCATTCCTAACTGAGGAATTAACTTGCAAAGGCAAGAATTGTTTACCTAAGGACAAGGAAAAAAGCTAAGACATAAGTTCTGTCCATTGCCACACATGTGCTTACTATTACTTGCAAGACTGATTCAACGTTCTGCTCTTACTTGCTTGTGGATTACTTTTCCTGGAAAGCAGACAAGAGCTCGTATTTTCTTCTTTTTTTAAAAAAAGATTTTTATTAAAATAGAGCTAACATATAATAATGTATTAGTTTCATGTATACACCAGTTATTCAACATCTATCAGAAATAGTCACCATGGTAAGTCCAGCAGCCACTGGACACCATACCACACTATCAGAATATTATGAACTATATTCCCTATGCTGTACTTTGCATCCTCATGACTTACTTGTTTTATACGTGGAAATTAGAACCTCTTATCCCTTTTCACCTTTCCCCTCCTTTTTAAAATTTTCAATTACAGTTGACATTCAGTATTATTTTATATTAATTTCAGATGTACAGCTTAGTAGTTAGACATTTGTATAATTTAAGTAGTGATCCCCCTGACTAGTCTAGTACCCACCCGGCACTATACATAGTTATTACCGTATTATTGACTGTATTCTTTGTGCTTTACTTTACATCCCGTGACGACTTTGTAACTACCAATTCATACTTCTTAATTCCTTGCCCCTTTTTTACCCACCCCAAATTCCCTTCCCATCTGGCAACCATCAAAATATTCTCTGTATCTGTGAGTTTGTTTCTATTTTGTTGGTTTATTTTGTTCTTTAGATTCCACATATAAGCAAAGTCACATTGCATCTGTGTTTCTCTGTCTGAAATACTAAACTCAGCATAATACCCTCCAGGTCCATCCATGCCACCACAGATGACAAAAACTCATTCCTGTCCATGGCCAAGCAATATTCCATTTTATACATGTACCACCTCCTCTTTACCTGCTTTTCCATCGACAGACACCCAGGCTGCCTCCACGTCTTGGCTGTTGTAAACAATACTGCAAGGAATATACAGATGCACACATCCCCTTGAAATAGTGTTTTGGGTTCCTTCGGGTAAATACCCAGAAGTGGGATTACTCAGTCCTTCTTTGTCTCTTGTTACAGCCTTTGTTTTAGTCTATTTTGTCTGGTATAAGTATTGCTACCCCAGCTTTTTTATTTTTTCTTTCATTTCCATTTTCATGAAGCATCTTTTTCCCATCACTTTGAATATTTTGTGCCAGTCCCTTTTGTACATTACATTCTCATGACTTATTTGTTTGATACCTGGAAATTTGAACCTCATTCCCTTTCACCTTTTTTCCCCTCTTTTAAATTATTCAATTACAGTTGACATTCAATATTATTTTATATTAATTTCAGGTGTATATCATCATAGTAAAAATTAAATTAAGTAAAATAGTAGTAAAATTAAAGTTAAAAAAGAAGTTTTTGTTGAGAAATCAGCTGACAGTTTTATGAGAGCTCCCTTGTAGGTACCTAACTGCTTGTCTATTGCTGCTTTTAAGATTCTCTTTGTCTTTAACCTTTAGCATTCTAATTATGATGTGTTTTGGTGTGGGACTCTTTGGGTTCATCTTGCTGAGACTTTCTGCAATTCCTGGACTTACTTATCTATTTCTTCCACCAGGTTGGGGAAGTATTCTGCCATTATTTCTTGAAATAGGTTTTTAATTCATGGCTCTCTCTCTTCTTCTGGTACCTCTATAATGCAAATGCTGGTATGCTTGATGTTGACCCAGAAACCTCTTAAACTATCCTTATTTTTGCTGTTTGGATTTTTTTCTTTTCGCTGTTCTGGCTGGGTGTTTTCTGCTACCTTATCTTCTAAATGGCTGATTTGGTTTTTTGCTTCACCTAATCTACTGTTGATTCCCTCTAATGTATTCTTTATTTTGTTATAGTCCTTATATCTGACTGGCTCTTTCTTGTGCTTTTTATCTCTATTTTTATGTTTCCTATCTCTTGTAAGTTTGGGTGGGGCAGGTTCTCAAGGAATCACCAGGACAGGATGAACAAACAGAGTTAGCCAGGTTGATGGAGATTCAGACATGGTGCCTACCTACATCTATACAAAGGTTGGGGGAAGGCTCAACAAAGAAACAATGGCCTTAGTCAGCTCCTTTGTCCAAGAGAAAGCTTCCCCTCCAGCCCCCACCCTAAGCCAGACAATTCGGTCTTCCCCATATGTCTTTGGCACTTTTCAAGCTGCAGCCGCAGCACTCCAGCTCAGAGTGAATGAGTCTGTCAGTGAGTAAGTTCATGTGCAAGTGCTTTAAGAGGAACTCCTGGGACTGCAGCAACCCCCCTCATTTCACTCAGCCACAGTCTCTGCTGGTTTTACAGCCACAAGTTATGAGGACTTCTCTACTCAGCACTGGAACTGTGGGCTAGGGAGCCTAGTGTGGAAATGGGATTCCTTACTCCTCTTAGTAGGGTGACCTCTGCAGCTAAGATATTCCTTCCAATTTTTTTTCTTCCATTTTTAATGGTCACATACAGGTGTGGGACTATCCTGTTACACAACTCTACCCCTCCTACCAGCCTCACAATGGCTTCTTCTATTTGCCCATAGTGGTAGAGCTTCAGTTCAGCTAGACTTACGGTGGTATGGAATGATGGTTGTTCTGTAGTATAGTTATAATTTTGATGTGATTGTGAGAGGAGGTAAGCACAGCGTTTACCTACTCTGCCATCTTGACTGGAAATATATTTTCTTCTTCTATTTCTTTCAAAACCCAGTACTGTGTCTGCCACATAGCTAATCAATGGTGCAATGTATGTGGGCTGTCCGGAAAGTATCCAGTTATGTAATCATTCTTATTATATTGACAATGCTTGGACTTTTTTCTCGACAGCCCTCATATAGTTTGCTGTTATTTGAATTATTATAATCTTGTTATACATGAAAAATATTTAAATATTGCTCCTTCCCCAATGATTTAGAGCTTTGGACTCCATCTCCTCCACAAATTCATCACCCCCCACATATTCATCGCAATTTAACTTAGTTAAAAAGATAATTGTACATATAATTTTCATTTTTTTCTCTCCTGGATTGGTTGTTATTATCTGAGCAAACTTCTTAGAACCACGGTCTACTTACTGTTGAAGATCATTCATTACAAGCTGATATATAATTTATTGAGACCATACATTGAAAAAGGGTAAATGAAAACAGATTATCACCTGTACTTCATCAACCATGGAAAGTAGCTACTCTTAGCTCCATTTTACAGAAAAATGAGGCTTAGGAAACTTAAATTACTCAGGTTCATAAGACAGAGTTCTGGCCTTTTTTACTACAAATCATCATATATTTCATGACAGAGGCTGTATCCTCTAAACAGAAGAATGGAAGGAATAACTTCAAGTGAGTCTTTCTATATATTACATGGTCATTTTTCTCACTTTCATTCTATCCTCACTAAAGCCTGATGACATCAGTATTAATAATCCTATATGAGTTAAGGAAAGGAAGGCTGAGACAACTTACATGAATTATCTAAGGACACAGAATCAGCTTATGGATGTACTTGTAGAGAATTCAACATTTTGGGAAAAAGTGCCTTTGGCTGAATTTTCATTTAAATAGTCCAGGCACACTGAGAAGCTAGATTTATCTATTCCAGGTTGTAGAATCTTTAAATGTTCTAATCCTAGTACTCAAAGATGCAATATGCCCTGAAAGCATTAACCTTGGTTCTTAAATATTTTCATAGAGCTTTCTGCTGCAGATCCAAATCACCAGCTTCCTTCCAAATACGCAGCCACTGCTAGCTGACCAGAAGACCACCTTGCACATTGTCATGGTTGAAGCAGAGATTACACGTTCTCCCTCTACCCCAGTCAAGTCCTGTCTCCAATCTGCTTGTCTTACAAATGGCAAAACCAAGATCCTGGAGGGAAAGGCATTTGCTCAAGCCTCCCTCATAACTGCTTTATCCACTCAGACATACTAACCCAGTAAACAAAGAACCTGCTCTTTACCCCATTTCTTCTCACATCCAATTGATTTTTCCTTTGAGTTGCCTCCTCAGTTTAATGACTGTACTTCATCCTGTGATTTCTTTGTTTAAACTGTGTGCGTGCACATACACATGTATACTTGGTTAGGCAGTGGTTAAGATGTTCACATAAGAAAAAGTTATTTTAAATAATATACATTTAAATATATATTTAAATTATAGAATTATGCATATTATATAATTATTAATTATAATGCGTAATTTTGTATTATATTTATTATGCATTATTGATATATTTTGTATGTTATATAATTATATTTATTATATTACAATTAGATATATAAATATATATATACATATAAAATTTTAAAATCTGCTTTACTTCAATAACTACTTCAAAACATTGTAACTGGTGTTTTGCTTCCTTGTGTCTACATCATTTTCTCTTCATTCTTCACAAAGCCTGCGGAGTGAGAGTGGCCTTCACAAACACCATCTGATGGTGCCCACAACTCCATGTCTGTCCGCGTGTGCAGATGTTTTGTGGCCTATGAGTGTAAGAACCCTGGAGTAAGAATGACCCTTTAATGTCAGTCCGAGCACCCCTGCTTGACCTTATTCGCCATCATTGCCCCTGGAACTTCACAGGCTCCAGCTACACTGAATTTCCAAGTGCCTTCTGCACACCCCTGCTCTTTTGGTTATGTCTGCAGCTCTCTGCACACCATTCCCTCTCCTTGAATACCCTTTCAGGGGCAGAGTCAGGTCCAAACTAAGTCTCCTGGTGCCTGGTGAGTGCCGTTTGACTGGTGCTCCCAGTAATATGAAAAATGGAAGAGGCTGTTAAAAAAGGCTCATCAGAGTTGGGGGCAGCCCAAGACCATTTGCCATTCCCAGAGTTAGATGCTGCAAGTGAAAAATGAGCTGACAAATGTAAAACTCTTTGCAGAAGCCACTGGGGAGAGGATCTGGCCACTGAGCAAGCCAGGTTAAACACCTGAGTAACAAGGCGTTCCTGAGCACCCTCAGCTGCAGGACTCAGCTGTGAACAAAAGCCTCTGAGGCGGGACCAGGGCCTGCCCTGATGCACCTGACTGAGAGCAGTAGGCAGCCTGATTCTTTTAGGCCCCATCGTCCCCTAGGCCCTGGGGAATCACTTTTCTTTAAAATCTATTTTAGGGTTTTAAAAAAGCATACATTGGGTCTTTTTCAAGGCATTAGCGGGAACGAGAACAAAAGGCCGGAAGCCGGGCTTAGCAGGGCTCAACTCTGCTTTACCTCTCAGGTGAAAATTTCTGTGACGTTACCTTGTGGCAGTATGTCAGACTTTGGATTTCTTACACTCATAGCTGATTAAAATCACAAATCATGGAAGACAACAAAAATAGTATTTATTGTACTTCGTAAGCTGGCATTTTACATATATTATCTTACTTCTCCCTAATTAAAAACAACAACAACAACAACAACAAAACATAATTAACATTTCCAGTTGGAGAAACTGGTGGTTAGAGATGGTTTACATAATTTACTCAAGGTATGCAGCCAGCCACTGACATAGAATTTGAATCCTGGTGACTGTAATCCATGCTCAACCCCATTCTCCCCACTGCCTGAATCTTTGTGCCTCCATTGCAGTTTCCTGTAACAGATCTGAAGCCTGAATGCTGTGGGCTTGCAGATCAGAGAGCCCAGAACGTAAGTATGAAAATGATCATAGATTGTAACCCTGGCTACCCCAGGAGGCTCTGGGCAGCTTGTCTGAAGTTCAGGTTACTCATCTAGGCTGGCTTGTAAAGCATAGGGTTTCATTCTTTAATGGAACTCACCCAAACTACCCTGACTTGCCAGGGAGTAAAATCTTAAACACACTGCTAATGTCCAATATTTTTCAAAGTTTGGCTGAGAGAAACAATATACTTGGAATATGGCCTGTAGCACATAGAACGCATCTATGCCTCTGAGAACTCTCTCTGAGCTCTGGATTAAGTCAGACCATCAGCCATCAGCAATGTACCTGCAGAGCATCACGTTTTGTCCACCCATCACCCCCATGATGTGTTTTGGACCTCTTCCCCTGGCTTAAGCTGGGAGATGAGTGGAGGGCAGGAGCCAAGGCCGTGATGACTGAGTTTGCCGTTGGGATGACATCAGTGCTTGTTTTGTGACTGTCGGTTACACACTTGTGAATGATCCTCTCCTACCTGAGGATCCTACCTGAGGTCATTCCAGGACCTGGTAAGACACTGGTCACTTACTGTGTTTACAAAACTTTTTTCCCCTCCCAGATCCAAGCTTCATGACAGTGGAATATCCTGTGGCCTTGCCAAACTAAATTATTAAATAAAAGCAAGTGACGTGAAAATGGCATTTTCCAAAATGGATTCTTTCCTGGTTTATTTCTGTTCTGATCCCTTGTTTTTAACTAGAATTCAGGACATAAAATATTTTTAATCCAGCAAATTTTGGAGAACAAAACAACCAATGGGTATGAAGGAGGTCAGGGGGACTGTGTGAAATTTCACTGGAAGTGGTACAGGTATCGATAAGCAGAGCATTCAATCTGGTTGTATTAAGGACCCCACCCTACGTACTGATACCTGAACCCTCTCTTTGGATTTGTGATTTTGCTGGCTTTTGGTATGCCTCAGGCATCAGCCTTCTTAAAACTCCTCCATCAGGTGGTTCTAATGTTGATCCAGGGTTAAGAACAACTGTACTAACTAATATTTTAGAAGAGGGCAAGACACAGAAATCTCTGAACATACAGTGTATTTGGAAATGTGAGTTGTTTACAGAATTATCTGTTCAACCAATGGTCTGGCAAACATCATTCCAGAGGCAAAGTCTTGAAATCAGAGATGTGGTTTTAGTATTGAGTGATTAAACTATCCACATCAGAATATCATGTGACATGTCAGATGCTTCTTTGGGGCTACCTGGAAATAACTTTTTATACAGAATCAGCTGGGTTTTCTCAGTAGGGCTCACCTGTATCCGAGTCATCCAGGAAGTACGTATCTTGTATTCACCTCAGACCTGCAGAATCTGACTTTTTGGAAATGGAGATGTTGCGTGTACTCCACACGTGTTTCTCATACACTTCAAAGTCTTAGCACAAGTCCTGCAGTCACCTGCTCATGCATTCATTCAAGAATATTAAGTGACCATTGTGTGTTAGGAAGTGTGCTTGGTGCTGGACCTATTGTCTTGGGTGGATAGGTTTGGTTCCTGCCTTCACAGATTATTCGATCTAGTCTCTTGTCATTTTTCTCCCTCCTTTCCCGGTTCCACAGTTTGCATGTAGGTGCATTTGATTTGCCTACTTTCCATTAGCTTTAGTGTTCTTCATATAATAGTTAGAACCTTAGGTTTAATGGAGTTTCTGCCATGTTAAAAATGTAATTGCATTATTTACCAAATCCCAAGTGATTGAGTCTGTCAAACCCTTATTCACTCACTCCTTCATTTCTTCATTCATTTATTTTCTCACTTACTTTTTCACCCACTCATTCATCCATCTATATCCATCAGTGCTGGCAAAGCCTTCATAATAAGATGAAATCGTACTCTGCTTGATCAATTTCCAGTCAATTAAATTAATAAAGTGTGTTTTCCTTATTGTGAGGTTACGCTGGGCCTGTCTGCATAGCATCTATATCTCTTGAATCTCATTACTTGACAACTCGACTATCACATCCCAGGGACAGAAATGCAAACCCCAGCAGGCCAGTTTATTTTGTCAAGTGTGTTGTGGAGGGCCCCTGATGGGAACATGCTGCTGAGAACATCCGGTTCTGGGAAAACACAAGGTTCGCCTGCCGTCTTCATTGTGATTGACTTGCTCTTGCTTAATGATGATTCCAGCATTTCTAACGACCCATACTCTGCCCAGCTCTGCTAAGAATGTCAATTCCCTTGAAAACAAGGCTCAGGTTTTATTGCCACTTATGTCGCCTAACTCCTTCCATTAATGATATCAGTCCTAATGAGGATTAAACGGTCTGACTCCTGGCAATGAGGACTGTAAGAAATGTAATGGCACTACAGCCATTTCATGCGTGTCTTAGTTGCTAACGTTGCCATTTCTTTGATTGAGACACTTTTGCAAAAGGTGGAATGTGGGGGCCTTTACTGGGGTGAACTTTCCAATGAGAGAAAGAAAGAGTGGGCTCAAACATATTGCTACTAGGTATTTTACATTTCACAGGGAACTTTCACATCCATGATCTCATTCTCAATGGATGAGGGAGAGAAAACAAGGCGGGGGGCATGTGTTTGTCAGCTAGCATGTGATTAAGGGTACATGAGAGAAAGGGTAAAACAGACAATCCAGGCATAGCACACTTGACAGGCTGGCCATTGGAAGTGTGGCCCATGGCCCAGCAGCCTTAGCATCACTTGGGAGCTTGTTGGAAATGCAGAGTCTCCGGCCCCACTCCAGACTCAAGTCAGAATCTCCCTGTGAACTAAAAAGATTTGCTGGCCAGTCTTACACATGTGACAATGTGAGAAGCATCGTGGTTCCCATATGCTCCTGTTTCCTCCTCTCTGCCCTTGAAGTGATCTCATTGCTAGAACTCATTCTTAAAAGTAAGTGGGGTAGGGGTACCCACCTGTATCTAATCCTTAAGAAACACTCTACTGTGTGGAAGATGTTATATAAATAGAGATGTCCTGAAACACTTTAAATGTAACCGAGATTGAGTGAATTATGTACCTACATGCGTACTATTTGCTGCTCTTGCAGTGCATTCGATAAAGGTTCTTAGTAACAGGGGAAATGCATACATCTAAAATAGTTAAAAACATTCTATAAGTACATATGGAATTAAGTATATACGTAAATAAATATGAAAAACCATTTGAGGGAAATACAAAATGGTTTTAATCATTGTCCTTTTTCTAAATAAGTTTTTTTTATTTTAAACAGTTTTAAATTTACCAAAAATTTGTAAAGATACTATTGAGAGTTTCCATCTACCCACACCCAGTTTCCCTTAATGTGAATGTCCTGCATTAGTCTGGCACATTTGTGACAGTTGACAAGGCAATATTGATATGTTACTGTTAACAGAAACTTACATTTTATTCAAATTTCCTTTTTACCTAATGTCTGTGATGTGTCCCAGGGTCAGTAAGGATACTATAATCAATCTAGTTATTGTTTCTCTTTAGGCTCCTCTTGGCCATCACAGTTTCTCAGAATTTCTTTGTTTTTGATGATTTTAACATTTTGGGGAAGTACTATTCAGATGCTTTGTAAAAATTCCCCTCAGTTGAGAACAGTCTGATGTATTTCTCATGATTAGACTGAAGTTATCTATTTGGAGGAGAAAGACTGGAGTTAAAGTATCATTCCCCTTGTGGGATATCTAGACCACGTGGTGTCCAGATGACTCATCACTGTTGATGTTCACTTTGGTCACCTGACTGAGATAGTGTTTGTCAGGTTTCTCTATGACAAAGTTATTCTTTATGTCCTCCTTCCCACGCTGTAGTCTTTGGATGGAAGAAGTCACTGTGCGTGGCTCACACAGCAGGGAGTTATGCTTGGCCTCCTTGTGTCTGAAGGATCTCCATAAATTATTTGTAATACGTGTAAGGGAGATTTTTCTGTTCTCCCACATGGGTTTATGTATTCAATGATTTATTTGTATCAGTATAGACTCTTTGTTGTTTACCTCCTATTCAGCTTATTAATCCAATGCTACTTTAGTTTGTTGCTGAAATTCTCCCAGCTTTGGTCACAGAACTGTTTCACTTGGCCCCTGTGTCCCATTATTGATATTTATTTGTAGCACATCCTTACTTTTGGGCATTACAAGAGCCCCAAGCTCATCTGGTATATTTTCTGCCCCAGTCCTATAATAATCCATCTACCAAGGAGTCCTTTTTCCTTTTACTGATGAATGATATTAGGAACTGAGGTGTGGGAGCTAGACGTCATTGCTTCCAGGCCCTCTCAACTGATGGCGCAGGGGACTATATGCATATATGAGGGCTGTCCAAAAAGTATCCAGCCATAAATGCCTCTGTTCTTCATAGTACATTGCTGGATACTTTCCGGACAGCCCTTGTATATTAAAACTGTATATATACATGAATCTATAAATATTTCTCTGTATTACCAGCTGTATCCTTAAGCTAAACATGAATTCATACTATCTCCAAATGTAACCCATCACCGCATAGATCATTCTATCTTCTTCCCCTTCCTTCTGTGTAATGTCCCACTCAATAGTGAGAAACCTGGCTGCCACCATTCCCCACCATTTACTTAACTGTTCAATTCCAGGGCACATGCACAGTGGTATGAGAATAAGAGCCCCCCCCTCCCATGGAAAGCAACTTTACTGATGAGAGTACAGTGCTTACGTACAACCCCTTTGGCCTTTGGCCTGTAGACTCCACTCATTTCCAGAGTTCCTCAGGTTCCCATCCCTTCCCTCCTCTGCCTCCAGTGAGGTTGTTACATGTATTGATAAAATGGCTAGACTCTTTTATCACATTATGCATTTCATTCTGGGATCCCCTAAACTCCTAAATGATATTTTTAAAATTTACATATGTTAAGGTTCACTCTTGTCCTACAAAGTTCTCTGGTTTTTGACAAATGAATGCATAGGGTCATATATCTGCCACTACAGTATCATAAAGAAGAATTTCCTTCCTCTGTAAAATCCCATTCTTCACCTACGCAGCCCTAGCCCTTTCCCCCAAGCCCTGGGCAACCACTGACTTTTTACTGTCTCTCTAGTTTTGCTTTTGCAGAATATTACATAACTGGATTCAGACAGTATGTAGCCTTTTCAGATTGGCCTGTTTTTTTTTTACCTAGTGATAGGTGTTTAGATTCATTTGAGTCTCGTTGTGGCTTGATAGTTCATTTCCCTTTAATGCTGAATAATGTTTTATTATATGGATTTACCACAGTTTACTTATCCATTTATCTGTATTAGTTTGGGGGAAACTGCACACACTCCGGTTCCTATTAATTTCTTTTATATGTGAATGGGCCATAGTTCTCCTTTCATTGCATGCCTCATAATCTTTTGTTGAAACTGGAGAATTTGAATAATATAATGTGCCAACTTTATAAATCAGATACTCTCCCTCCCATGGCTGGTTGTCTCTGATTGTTGTGGGTCACTGTTGTTTGTTCATTCAGTGATTTTCTAAATTATTTTTGTAAATTCTGTATTATTTGTCATGTGTGGCCCCTAAAGTCTGGGTTCCATTTGCTTACAAGTCAGCTAGTGTCTTGTTTCCTTAAACACCTGGAGCCAAATAAAAACAAACAAACAAACCCCTCCCCCCCCAAAAAAAAAACAACAAAAAAAGGAAAAGAAAGAAAAAAAATGCAAGTCCCAGTCTTTGCAAATTAACTCCCTGCTTATGTGGTCTCCAAAGGTCAGTTAGAGGTGAAAGTTTAGTGTCCTCCTGAGCTTTTTCTGAGCATGTGTCCAGTCCTGGACATGGGCTTGGCCTTCCTAATTAGGTTACCTGGTATATGAGGGACTTTTAAAAAGCCTGTCCTCTCCCAGCCTCTTTTTCATTTCTGCTATCCTATGGCAACAAATCTTGAATCCTCACTTGTTTTTTAGTCTCTACAACCCCATTCATCCACCATGTCACTGCATCTTGTCAAAGGCCACAATTCCTTCCAGGGCCAGAGCTATTCATAATCCCTTTACCTTTCTCATTTTCTTTCTTTTTCTTTTTTTTTTTTTTTTTTTTTTTTTTTTTTTTTTTTTTTTTTTTTTTTTTTTTTTTTTTTTTTTTCTGCTTTTTGGTATGTGGGTAGCTCCCTGGTTGGGAATCAAACCCAGGCCGCAGCCTTTCTCATTTTCTAGTCCTAATAGGAGTTGACAATATTCCAGCACAGACCTTCTCATGCATCTATTTTAGTGCCACGTTAAATTAGAGTGGAAAATAAAACCCTGGGGAGATTATGGAGCAAGCATCTCTTTCGTTACTTTAACAATTAGTTAAGTTCCAACCTCATTTAGACTTTTCCTACTTGAGGTACTTGACACACCCACCACCACCACCTTTCTGTTTTATCCCAAATTCTACTTCTACCAACTCCTGTCAGCCAAGGGTCAACTTGTCACCCTACTACTCTCTGTAGACCTCTTAACAACCATGGAAACGTCAGCCTTCTCTATAGTAATCACTGAAGGGAGTGGCCTTGGAGTTCCCTGAGGTCTTCCTGACCCCTCTCTTTCATGATTGTATTTGTGATACCTTGAATCACTGTTTTAGTAGTGTTTAGGTGCTTTCAACATTTTTTTGCTTCACATCACAGCTGCTACTGCCAGCTCTTATGCCATCCCAAGGCCACTATATTTAGAAATGATGATGTCTCAGCTGGCCCAATTGCCTCTGCCATCATCATCATTAATGTTACCTTCTTTCTCCCCCAAAGATAATCATGATGCCTTCCTTTCAACCTTTAGAGAAAGACAAAAATGTGTCTCCAGAGGGACATCCCAGTTCCCTAATTTCTTTCTCTCCTCAGCTTCTTGGCTAGTAAAGAGAATTTGGGATCTCCCTCTTTTCATTACCACTTAAGGGCATTTATATCATCCCCTGACCAGAGTGGCATTAGGGATAGGTAAGAAATTAGTCAGTTGAGTTTTCTTTTTTTGGTGAACTGGACACAATATTTATTCTTTTTTATTTCTGCCTTGCTTAAGATTGGGAACTTAACCTTAAGTAATTCCTGGCAAATATTCCACCAGTGCTCTTTCCATACATCATGTGCCACTATTTTTTTTTTTCTCCGTCTTGAAGGCCAGCTTTCTAAACAGAAAGAAATCCATCTCTGGCCCATGGGCCTGGCCTCTTAACACAGGTACAGATTTCTCTGCATGGATTAAATGTTCTTAAATTGCTGGATTAGATCAAAGCTCATAACATTGCATGCAATTTTTCTGCGGTATCTTTATGTTAACCCTTGCTGTTCAACATCCTAGTCTCCCCACAGCTGTTAGAGTAATCTTTGTAAAATGTCAGATCATATCACCCTCCTACTTAAACCCTCTGCTAGCTTCCCCTTTTACTTCAAGGAAAAGCTAACGTCTTTAGAATGACCTACAATGTTCTATTAATACGTAATCTTGCCTTCATTAACCCTTTGAAATTACCTTCTATTATTCTTCCTTATGTCCACCTCACCCCATGTTGGCCCGTGACCATGGTAAGTGTGTCCTTACATTTGGTATTTCCTTCTTCTAGGAACTCTTCGTTCATTTATCTACTTAACTCATTCCATTACTTCCTTTAAGTTCAAATGTCCCCTTAATATGAAAGATTCTCATTTCCAGTTTACATAAAATAGTGACCACCACTCTCCTAACCCCCCAGCCTAGCATTCTTCTTATGTTTTACCTTGACTTAACATTTTCCACAGTACTGATCATCATCTGACATATTACATGTTTCTTTATTCAACAGTGAAGTCAACCAACTTGCCTATTTTGAGTACTGCTGGATCCTCAGAGCCTGGCATACAGTAGACACTCAGTGTATGTGTATTTGTTAAATGGATATATGAATAAATGGATGAATGCAATTATAGGTGCATTAATGTGTAATGTATGATTTCCTCCACCTGTTTCAGTATTTGATGGGCAGTGCTTTTATGTCACTCATTTCTGTATCTACTAACATAGTGAAGGCAGTAATGACAGTTTGCTGAATGTCATGTGTCAAGAGTCACCCAAATAGGATTGGAAAAATAAAAAAAGTTACACCTGTTGTCTTCCAACTTAAAGTCCAGCAAATAACTTTGAAAGAAAAATGGTGGGTGGTTTCAGTATGCACCATGTGCTGAAATTAGAGTCTTAACACTGGAGGTGTTGGCCAGAAGTTCAGATAAGATGTCTCTGTAGGCCTTGTGTAATCATCACGACTCAGGGTCTTCGCTCAGCGTTATGAGTTCAGAAACAATGTTAGGGCACTCAAAGGTTAAGTGATCATTTGAGACTGACTTACCCTGACCCAAATCACAAGAGATGAATGTAGAATTCAGAGGCCAACATATTAATTTACAAGTATATACTTTCAGGTTATATACCTTGCAAATGATCAGAATATATACATCAGTAATTCCAAGTAATCTACCTCAGTCTTTTTAATTATTTCATTGTGAACAGCAGCTTTCTAGACAGTGAAGATACCTCTTGAACTCTCCCTAGTGTCCACAATATGTTATGTGCTATATTTAGTATAGCTTTCCCTGGAGAGTTCTGAATCAACACTGACAAAGTATTGTTCTAACATTACTTTCCTTGGATGCAGAAATCTCCTCTTTCTTAAAAAAATATACTCTTCCATCTGATTTAATAGTACCATTGACCAAGCTACAGGATTTTTCTTTTTACATCCTGCCAAGCTTTGGCTGAATTTCTAAGCACATCTATTCTTGCCTTGAGTCGGGATAAGTCTGGTCCATAAAGAAAACTGCTTCAGGTGACTAATCGCACGAATTTTGTAAGCTGACCTCTCAAATGACCACTAAGCCTCCTCTTTCAGGACCTTGATCTTTTACCATATATTACTTAGTTACACTGAGTCTTTCCCTGAATGCATATTTCCTTATAATGTCTACCAACTGACCCAATTATATTTCAATTCATAGATAGTTCTAGATAATGTGATCATTTTTAATATGCCAATTAACTACTGTAATGATTTCAAGATCATGTTCTGGGTCCCTACTCAATGTCAAGGTATATATATGCATGCACTTTAGAAGTCTACCAGTACTCTTCCGTGGTCACAGTAGATTATGTCCTATAAAGGGATAAGGCAAAAATAAACAGACAAAAACAACCTGAATGCTAGACCTGAAACAGACCTCACTTTCTTTGGTAAATTACTTTGCCTGGATAAATCTATTTCTTTTGGACTTTCGATAGTAATAGTGCATTGCACTTGGATGACATTTTGAATCAAATTATTGAACTGTGTCCAGCTTCCTTAACTTACTTTTTCCTCTGAAGGAAAACTATGATCTATATATGACTCGTGAAAAGTATCATGGTGTAGTAGGAAAAAAACACTTGAGTCCATAAGACTTGAAGGTACACATATTATATTATCTTTTACTGATTGTATGACCTTGCTTAAGTAAATTAGACCTTCTGAATCTTAGTTTTCTCACCTTTGCAATGGAGTACAAAGACATCTCCTTCACTTATTTGTTGGAAGACTCAAAGGAGATCATTTTTACTACACCTGGCCCTGTGTCTGGTCCCTAGTAGATTCCCTAGATGCTGTTTTTCTTGTCCTGCCCCCTGTTTGGTGTGGGACTCATATTTACCAGTGGGTGTCTCCCAGGTAGGCATCCATTTTTGCAGAATGACAGAGCTTTATGTTTATAGTGTACCCAGTGCTCTAGAGCTCTGGTCACCAATATGGCATATATCATTGCTGGGATTCTGATCTGATTGCTTTCCCACATTGCCACCACTGTCCTTCACTTGTTTCTGCCCCAAAGCCTCTCTTCCCAACCCCTGGACTGGGAAATGGTTGTTTTTCACTTCGGCTCTTCCACAGACCTCAGTGTGATACCTGGAATACGGCAGGTGTTAATAAAGGGTAATCCAGTGGAACTGAGGCCAGAATTGGCCAGCTATTTTAATTGGCTGTCAGACTCAAATTTAGTTTTTCAATCCTCTTTGGCCATTATCAATTTGTTAGTATATCTTTCTGACAGGTTTCTGATTTGCAAACTTTTCCTGAGTGAGATATCTCATTTCCTTCTTACCCCAACCCTGGGAGATACGTATGATTACTGTCCCCAATTTGTTGCAGATGAGGAAAGACTTCAAGAGGTTAAATAGCTTCATACCAGCCAAGTCATTCATTTGAGGTGAACTGGGATCAACCTGGTCAAGTTAACCCTTGTAGGGGAGGAAAAATAATTTTCTCTCTACCCTTCTAGGTTCTTGGCTGAGATCCCCATAATAAAAAAATAAAAACAGGTAAAGAGGAGAGAAACAAACAGAAGTTGAAAAACATGTATTCCTCCTTCATACATGGAAGATATGCAGGGGAAACAGCAACTCTGAAATTGCCTGAACCACCACCTTCAGTACTTTCTTCAGGGAAAGATAGATAAAGTTGTTGAGGGATGGGGGTGGGGGTGGGGGTGGAGAGGGACAGTTATGAGATGTGACCAAAAAAGCAGGGTGAACAACGGTATGGTTGTCATGCAAATCTAAGTCCTTGCCTTCTCCAGTGATAAGAGTATCTAGAGATTTAGTTATCCTCCTCTGCACCCTCCATTTGTATAGAAAGACGTACAAATGAAGATTGCCCTTATAAATATAAATGTCTTTTACAAAAGGGTAACTTGTACTCTGTTTTCAGAGCTTCTCCTGTGTATTTCTTAAAATCAGCTAATTCAAGATAATCTTTATGCCAGAGAGGTATGTCAGGGAGTGGCAGATTCTGTCCCCCTTCACTCCGTGCCCAACAGACTTTACAGTGGAATGTTACCATTGAGTAAAGGCTAATATGTATGAAGTGCCCACTTTTTGCCCCACATTGTATTCAGTTATATATATCCATTATCTTATCTGATTCATTTTATTATAAGGTTCTAACAGGGCAGGGATCTTGCATCTGTCTTGTTCCCTGTTGTATCCCCACCACCTAACAAGTTGCTAGACACAGAGTAGCTGCCAGTGTGTGTGTGTGTGTGTGTGTGTGTGTGTGTGTGTGTGTGTGGAATGAATAGAACATTAGTCACTGTGTCCCTGAGACGATGTTTTTTTCATCTCTATTTTGGAACTATTAGAAAAATAACAAAACAGAGAGGTCAGTAACTTACCCAGAGGCACATAGTTAAAAGTAGGAGACCTACTATTTTAAATGAAGTCTATTTGACCAAGTACTTAACTTCTATTATTCTGCCTAAAGAAACACAGGTAAATATTTATGAGCCAAAAAAAAAAAAAAGAAAGAAAAAAAAATTAAAGAAAGGTGGCATTATCATTCCCCAGCTGCTCAAAATGTTTCCAAACCCTTCAGTGAAAATAATAGGTCATGAAAAACTTCTCAGCCATAGCCCCTCACTTTTCTTTGTTTGTATATTGCTACTTTGAAAATCATTAAGCCTGTGACTGTGCTCAGGGGGTAATTCTGAGCATATGACAATTGCCTCTGAGTCGAAAGCTGTGTCCCAACAGCTTAAATATAACAATGGTGGGTTCTTTTCAAAAGGTACCTGTTCTCTCACAGCTGCCAGCTCTGCTCTCCATACAAACCTAAAAATAATGATCTTTCCATTATGGGAGCACCAGTATTGTTGCTTTCCCTCTTAGCTTTTATTAGTGCTTAAATTATACACCGGGAATCTCCAGGGGTTTAAACTTGGCGGGGGAAACTTTTCCCCAGGCCAAATAGTGGCTTTAGCTCTGAGCATAAGGCTTCTGAAACTGCAGCCTCCTGCAGAGCCTAGGGCAGAATTACAGTCCCCAAATTGGCTCCAACATCATTGTTTGTGGGCCACGAAAGGTCACTGATAAAACCTTTGTAGTCAGCCCAGCACACTTGGCAATGACAGCCACTCCCCTCTCCCAATCTATCTGTCCTACTCATTAAAACGAGGTGCAAAGTGACCTCTTCTCATTTGACAAGACTGCAAAGGAAATCTTTATTCAAACACTCGAATGCAGGACTTATCTTTAGAGGTGATCTGTACTGGTGCTTTTCCCAAAAGCATGAAAGCAATGCTGATTTCATGCAGTCTGACTCTTGATGGGGAGGTGGGCCATGGTGATCCGGTGAGCAAACCAAGATATAAGGCAGTGGATTATGGAGTGAGTGGAAGGTGGAGAAGTGGAAAGGAGTGTAGGGGCATGGAACACTGGAGAGGTGAGAGGGGAAGCCATAGCCTGAAGGGTTGAAGAAAGATATTTTGATAATCTAGGAAGCTGTCTTCAAATGATAGTTAAGTAACACTCAGGTCCTGGGATCTGAGAGTTAATATAGAGCAAGAGTGATATTTTTCTTCACTGCAAAAATTACAGGGGAAAATAGTGGATTAATTTTTTTTTTGTTTTCTCCCCCACCCTTTTCCCCCCTTAAATGTTTGCATCTGCCATTTCTTACTACTGGCAAGTACTATGTTATTGTATTATTACACATTTAAGAAGGAGCTGCTGAACATTGTGTCTGTGTGGGGCTTACAGTCTGCACATGCATCTTGACTTTGATGGTCATTAAAGGTTCACTTAGCCTAATTCCCTGTCTATAATAATCTCTGGAGGAATTTGTTAATTCAAGACTTCATAGAGATGACAGGTTTAGCTGAGAAGGGTTGAACCACACTCTGGAATGAGAACCAGACACTATATAATGCACTGTTAATGGAAGCATAGATAGTTACATACAGCACACTACAGATGGCATTCTGGGGGGTTCTAGTGCTAATTTCTAATCTCTCTTTTCCATGGAGTTGCTTAAAATAGAAGTCTGGAGGTAGACCTCCTCCGGATGTCTGTCTTCTGAGGATCCCCTTCCGAACATTCCAGGTAGATCTTAGCCTGTGATAGTTGGTGCTACACTGGTTGACTCCATCAACCTTTATGTTTAGGCTCTGTTTTAGAGCTCATTTAAAACACCTCTTTGTGAATTACATTGCTAAGGAGACTTTGCTTCCCTTTAACGCTCTCTACAGATCAGATTGCCACCCTCCAGTCATCTTTGGGGCCATCTGTCCCCTCTCCTCTCAGTCTTAAAGATTTCTTTCACCCATAGGAGAACTCGGGATTTTGTGGTCCCTAGGTTCTTCCTCCAGACAGAGGTCCAAAACTTTGACAAGAGGAGTGATTTTAAGATTGGATCCAAGCTGAAACATATATCCTCAATTAGACATGTGTATGGAGTTCTTTTGAGACATAAAATACCCTTCCAAATGCAACCTCTGAGGATATTTTTGTTTAAGTATTTCACAACCCATTGTTCTGTGGGTTCCTAAAAATATCAAATAAATGCACTTTAAGGAAACAAATACTAATGTAAAGAAAGATTCAGAACCTGTTAATTTGGCTTACTTTGGCATCTTTTTTTTTTCACTTCAATGAATACTTTTTTTTTCACTTCTTTGTAGGCAAAGAACACAATTGTATATTATTTTCTGCTGGGATTATTCTTAGTTTATGTGAGGATATGACTGTGGTAATAATGTCTTGATCGTTTACAAAGACTCTAAGAGTTCCAAGTTTTCTACCTCTTGAACAGCTTGGAGAATCATAGAGTTACAGGTTTATATTCTGTTTTATTTGAATTCTGTTCCTGGGTGTCCTGTTTATGTGTTGAAAGATCTTCTAATAACCCTTTGTTCTCTCCAAACTTTAGTTTTCTAATCCATACAATGTAGGGTGGAAGCTGCGAGGTACCCTCCCAATCTTTCTATTTGTTTTTCTATAATACAAGCTGCTACTTGTATTGTTTCCATCACTCCTATTATTACTATTACTAATATGACTACTGCTATTGCCATTATTGCTGTTACTACCATGATTACTTCTGCTACTATTTCTACTACTACAGACTACCTCATATTTACAGATTACCACTATAGCTTCTACATATTTGCATATAATTTTTATTTATGGAGAGTTTTCCTGTATATTGTCTGGTTTAAAACTGCAAATCAGATTCAGCATGAGTCCTAGGGGAGGAACTGAGCCGTTTTCATAAATAAAAGACTTTATTTTCTATCAGCAACAATTTTTATTCCTCAATCAGCCACCACCTCAAGAAACTACCCTTTGACTGAGTCAGTCCCAACAATCTTACACCTATGTTTATCTTGATCAAAATCAAGTTAATTTAATTCTCTTGGATTTCTGCATGTCTAACAGTGAGATAATTGACTCAGAATTTTTGGCTACTGACACTCCAGCAAGGCATCATATTATTTTAACATTTTATTGTTGTTTTTACAATTTCAAATATTTTTATATGAAAATGGTTATATAATAGACTCACTGTTAAGTGGAACTCAAGCTACTGGCACTCTCAAGCAACTGGCAAAACCTCAAAATTTTCTTGCTGATTGTTGAGTGCTGGTTTGCTTGAGTTCCAGTTAACAGAGAATTTACTTACATGTGTCTGGCATCTACCAATCCCCAGGGTGCTGGTAAACTGAGAGTCTACTGTATTTTGATATTTCCTTGAGGATCAGATATGATTGATGTTACTTGCCCTCTTGAGTATTAATGAAAACTTTGCCATGAGTCACCCCATTCATCAGAGACAGATGACAGGCTTAGTAACCAAGTTTCTGTGTTGCTGAATCCCACGGTACCCTGTGTCCCAGTGTCATTAAGAACTAAAACCACTCTCATTTATGCTGATACCCAGATTTATTGTAAGCAACGTCTCCTGTGTGTTAGATGTGTTATTTAGGAGCATATAATCATTTATCACGTTAATGGATATGTCTTTTTTATTTCACACGTAGTGCTTCTGAAAACCATTCAGAAGCATCAATAACAATAGTAAACATATTTTTGGTTCTGAAACAGGGATGTTTTTGGCTGATAACATCTCAGACATATTTCTTAGCCGCATGGATGCCCTCCGATGACATGGAAGCAGGCCACACGGCACCTTAACTCTGGCTCAAAGGAACACACTTCTCTAAAGTCCAAAATCCTTTGTCCCAATGCAAGATTTGTATAACAGTTCTCTGATGTTGGCTTTCTTCGAACACATCCCAGTTTTGTGCCAAGAAGTTGGACTATTCTTGAGATGAGTAGAGGTACAACATAGCCCTCATTCATAATTTGAAGATCTCAGTCAGTGATCTTATCTTCTTGTGGAATAATTAATTCATGAATATTGTGACACACGAGTATAGTACAAGCACTGGCCTGTAGGCACTGAAACACTTTCAGATGAATTCCAGCATTCCTGATACCTTGGCCACAAGGACAGTGGTGATTGAATCCCTACTGTCCTATGGGCGTCCTGCTGGACAGCATCAATTGAACAAAGAGCTATTTCAGTTGTATAATTTCTACACATCCTACAGCAAAAGGAAAGGCAAGCTACTCTAAGGCAAAAGAAAATGGCGATTATCTGTGGTGGGCCTTTCACTAATTAGGGAATGGAAGAGATGGAACAGTTATACCAGATCCTGACCTGAAAATCAATGGGACAAGGAAATACTTGCCTGGACAAATTAGCTTGTGACCTTGCCTCACAGAAGTAAGAGCCCAGTGTAGTTTACACCAGTTTCACTAAGGTCTCCCGTATGCCTCCACAAAAATCACCTCTGTCACAGAATCGTGAGAAATGAGAATTGCCAGCCACACTAGGGGTCATGCACAAAATGCTGGGAAAGTAACCGCTCCTTTGCACAGTGGCCATTTCAGGTGGCTGAAAACTGTTCTCCCTACATGGTCCTGAGTGGCATTGGCCCATCAAGTTCTTAAATTTGTGTGCAGGGGAGGTTATGGCAAGACACCTTCATTGATGGCCCATGGGGGGTTGGGGATGGGGGGTAAAGAATGGGAGACAGTGCAATGAGAGCACCTGCAGCTGTGAGGGAGCGCTGATTCTGGCAGGCCCTGGAGGGTCTGTCAGAGCTTTTCAGAAGTGAAAGCACCTGAACTTCATGTGCACACCTGGAGTTGTCTCTGTTCTGTGTGTCACAGGGAGAAAGCTCATACATACTTCCCTTACATGTCAGCTAACCACTGTGATCACGTAAGGTGGTTGTAGCTCTACGGGGAAGATGGGGGGGATAAAGAATTCAACAGGATTGATTATAGGTAGATGTCCCCAGGACCACACCGTATGCTAATAGCAGATTTCCTTTTGGAGAGGGAAACTGAGACTCCAAGTTTAGTGCTTTTTGATCCAGAGTCCTTCTGCTTGGCTTCCCATAACAGAGCCATCTTCCCTCTAAATGATCTCTATCTGAATCCTTTCTCTGCCCAGTGAGCATTGTGATCCTGGCTTCCTCCAGTACTTTTTGTTTTTTTTTTATTTTACTTAATGATCACAAGGATTATTCTCTGTCACACACTTTTCTCTTTTTTTAAAATGTCAGATACAAATACTGAGATTCTGGGGTCCCTAACACCTGTAGAGTCAAACATGGAGTTGACAGCATGTATACTATAATACAAAAGCATATATATGCAAATAATAATGCAATAAAGGAATTGAGTCTTTGTTCAGGGGTGTGTGTGTGCCTGAAAGCGCTCACATGGATAACTTACCTGATCGGTGTCAAGTCAAAGTGTGAGCATCAAAGTGATCCCATCTGAAATACAATTCTTGAGTCTCCCCCACCCCCATCCCCGTTCCTTCAGCTCAGTGGGAAGCATGCCATCCACCCATTGGCTGTGCCCAGAAATCTGTGAGTCGTTCATGAGTCCTCTCTTTCGTGCCTTCTCATTCAATTTATCAGCAAGCCCCTGCGAGCTCTGCCTCCCAGAATGCATCCCATTTTTGTTCACATCTCACCACCTACCTTCCACCACTTTATTCCAAGCCGCCAATGTCTCACATGGAGTGCTGCAAAAATACCCAAGTAGTCTTCCGTCCGTTCTTGCCTTCCTACAGTGTACTCTGTATGTGGCAGCCAGCTCCTCATTCTGTAAGGTGGTGTGAAGAGGCCTTCCTTAACACCGCCTTGTAGAATAGCACCTATTTGCTCTCTAGACCCTTACCTTGCTTTATTTGTTTTCTTAGCCCTCACCATCACTCAGATCTAGTCATCAGTATTCTTCCCCTCCACTAGAATGAAGGTCCCTTGAAAGCAGTCTACCTTTTTTTTTTCCAATATTGTGTCCCTAGAGCTTATAACAGTCCTGATACATAGTAGGTACTCAATAAATATTAAATAAATAAATAAATGGTTGGAGATGAACATTTTTGCGTGGTGACCGCATTGAATATCTAAGCATTTTATCACTGTCTATGCATATTTTATGATATACGTGATATTTTAATCTGTGCATTTTGGAAATGATAGTGTTAATTATGATATTTCAAAAGAAATCTGTCAGTAGTAGCCTTTTGCTGGTTGGAATAGGAGTTTTGTTCTTCAGATGTTAGCCAAATAGACTTGGGAGGGTAAATTTTTTTGGACCCACTTAAGGTTCTCCTTAGTCTTGTTTTTATTTATGTATTTTTTGGAAATGCAAGTCCAGTAACTTATATAAATATCTAACCACTTTTGTTAGTTTTGTGTACTTGAAACTAATACAAAATAATATTGAATATCAAGTGTAATTGCAAAAAAATTTTAAATTTATATTTGGAGGTAAAAAAAAGTAAGAAAATGCAAGTCCACATTGAATCATGAATCGTTTTTCATTTGAAAGGATCAAAATGTTGATAAATTACTAGCTTGCAACTAATATTTCCATGTTTTAAATACACTGTTTTAGTATCTTCTCCTTTTTGGTGACGGGTGAGGTAGAAAAAAGAAACTCGGGGACTCGTCAGGAGGCGAGGCTCTAAGAACATCTGCTAGAAAGGGGGACTGTGTCTGCATCTCCCTGGGCTCAGTTTCCCATTTGTAAATCAGGGCCTTCACGGCCAGGCCTTTCAGGAAACACCTACCTGTATTATTTCCATATGTGGTTTCTGGGAGGAAAGTCTGCCCAGTTCTCAACAGTGGCTGTCTCTGAAGGGCCCATTTCTGCACGTAGCTCCTCCAACAGATAGATTTAAAAGAAAAGAAAAATTAGGCTGAAAACCACATCTAAGAAACAGAACACCTGAGCAGCTAGCTAGTGTCTCGGATTTTCCCAGCCCACCTCTGCACCTTTCAGGGAGCACTGCGCCGGGGCAGGGGCATGCCGGTCCGGCCGTTGGCAGGGCTCTCCGCAGCGAGCCCCCTGCTTCCAGAGTTGGTGCCCACAGTAAGGTTGTCGACTTAGGACGATTGTCCTGTGTGCCAAGAACCCCGTTCTCCTCTGCCAGCTCAATGGGCATACACAACAGCACAAATGAGAAGAGCAGGGAGAGCCATGAGGAAGTTTTTAAGTGGCATTCAGACCTTCGGAATGAGACAGTGAAGAGGGGAAAGACGGAACTGTAGGACAGTGTACATCTGCAGGGGGGTAGAAGGAGCGGAGCTTAAACTGCGGCCTACGCTAGTTCTGGCATTGGAAGGAAGGGACAACGGACATTTCCACTCTGGCCTCGGCGCCATTGGAGCGTGTTTGGTTTTCTTCACCTGTTTCGAGCCATGTCCTCCAGGACATGCACCTGTTTTTTTCTCGGCCATTTCCTTGTCCGTGGCACCCATTGACAGCAAATGGCCTCATGTTTCAGCTTGGTCATCCCTTGGGAAACACAGCTCCTGAGTCCTAACACTACGCAGCATCCCAAAGCTATCACATGGCCGTGTTACTGTGTCTCACATGAAATACCTCTAAATCACAAAGGTGTGTAGTCTCCAGCTCACCGGGGACAGAGTCACCTGGGATAGCTGTTAAAAATGCAGATTTCTGGGCCCTACCTCAGACCTGCTACATGAAAATCACCTGGGGAACTCCTATTTAAGAAGTTCCCCAGGTGATTTTTCACGTCTCTTGTTTGTTCCTGCTTTCCAAGTCATGAGCTTTGTCCTACGTCTCCTTGAAGTTCCTGAGTTGGGGGCAGGGAAGGAAGCAAGGAAAAGACCATTTACCTGTGTGGGTGAGGATCTCAGGTGATATAATGAGATAGCGAATAAATTCATTAGAGGCCTCAGATTCTGGTCATTAATTGAAGATAGTAATCACTACCTGTTTTTGCGCTTCTAAGGCTGGGACTTAGATCTTCATTTCTTTGTTTCCCCAGCATGTGGCAGGGTGCCTGGTACAGCGGATAATCCACCAGGCTGTGTCCAGTGGAAACTACACCAATCTGACTTCACCATCTCTTGCACATGTAACCTTGGTTGTTATCAATGGTGAAAAATAAAATAAGAGCCAATACGGCAATTTTGAAAGCTCCAAAAGACACCAAATTACATGGAATTCGATGATGATAATTGATATCAATGACAATAATTTAATCTAACATTCAATGAATGATAATATCCAATTTCAAATTCACTATTTATTTATTCAACAATTTACTTATTTATTGAGAACCTACTGTTTGCCAGGATACATTCTAGGCATTTGGGATACACATTGAGCAAAGCAAAGAGGTCTTCTTTGATGAATTTCATATTCTTTATGATGATGGTGGAGAAATAAGCATAAAAATGTTAAAAAAGAGCATTATGAAGTATGTTAGAAGGTGATGAGTGTCATAGTAAAATAAAAAAAGATGAGTTGAATGAAAGGGATCAAAGTGCAGCAGGGGACAGATTATAGTATTAAATAGGGAAGTAAGTATCTTATTTTCTATTGTCCAAATGATACAGGCATTATAATTTGTCCTATTTTTTAGCATAGTGGATTGAGTTTTATACGTATCTGTCAGTTTTCCCATGATCATGCTTGTAGTTAAGAGGTCATCTGGATTCAAACCCAGGGAGCCTTGCTCCAGAACCTAGAGAGTTCCAATTTACATATTCTTTCCTATTGGCAAGTGATATATATGCCATCTGCATGTAGGGTCAGCTGCAGTGGTCTTTCAGGAGCTGCAGGGCAGAAGCAGGCAATTCCAACTTTCATAATCCCAAGCTTAATTACCCGGTGGACACCAGGAGCCCTCAGTCACCCGCAGAGTCTTCTGTTCAAACAAGACACATGATTCTAATAAAGAATCAATAATGCAAGGGCCGTTGCACATTTTCTTGCTTGCTGAAATGGGGAGGGTCTCGCTGGGGATGTCACACTAGGGTACAGGACAAAGGGAATGCAAAGAGTGTTACATGTTTATTTTTAGTTCCAATTAAGTTTTGCTGAGCCATCAAGTTTGGGGAGACTTCTTAAAAACTTGCAGTATAATTACTTCCTAATTGCTGGAGATGAGTAGACATCTGAGTACAATATTCCTGTACTTTTTTTAATTGTAAAATTATTGGACATCGTTTCACACACTCTGACATATTTTGTTATTACCTGAGAGAAAGAAAATTGTCTTAGGACAATAGATTGTGTGAAAGGAGACCTCAGAGAGTGCTTTGCCCAAATTCCTCATTTTAGAGATGATGACATTTAGAAGGGAAGTGCCATACCTGAGGTCCTTCAGACAGTGTCTAAGAAGAGACACCATATTTAGAAGATAATAGATTATTAGCATTGGGAATCACCGATTGCCTTCCTCTCATTCTCGGGATAAGGAAAATGAATCCTAATGCAAGCTCATTCATTCTTTTTCTCCTTGTAATGTTACTTCCTCCAAAGCATTCTCATGTACCACACTGCTTTTCTTTAATGCAAACATAAATATGTCATTCACTAAAACACTTTCACGATTCTCTGTCTTCAGAGTAAAAGTTGAATTTTGTTATGATGCACAGAAGATTCTCCGTTATTTCTCTTGCGCTTACTTTTGCAGAAACATCTCTTGACGTTCTCCTTTTATCCTAGTTCTTTCACCATGCACTCTGCTCTCCTCCATGCTCATTCCTACCTTGGCCTTGGTCTTCTCTTTCTGCAGGTTTCGTTTTAGGTAGCATGTGATTCAGAATGTTCTTTCTGGCCCCTCACTTTTTGTGTGTAGGTACCCTTTTCAGGGCATGCCTGTATCTTTCAGTTATTATGTGTCACTAATATTTTGTTTATGTCAGCCTTTGCTATTACTAGAAGCCCAATTAGAGGAGAGATTGTGATTTTATCAATCTTTGTATTTTCATCCTTTGGTAGTACCATGCCTTGCCCATGGATAGCCCACAATGAACACTTATTGAAAGAATAAATAAATGAATGAATGAAGAACAGAATGACTTCTGGGTAGATAAAAGTTATGGATCTCTAATAAGATTTCCAAAAGTGTTTTTTCAAGAAGAAAATAAAACAAAAATGAAAAATAGTGTTTTTTCCTCTGACTGAAAAGTCTCAAGTAAAATATATCCTTATAAAATTACATAATGTAGATTTGGAATTATAAATGATTGACACAAAGACATTATGTTGCTAATACTATCTCTGTAAGCCTCAGTTCCTCACTATGTAAATCTTAGTTCAGTGGTTCCCCATCACTGCATATAGTTGCAACTAACTTTATCAAAATTTTGTATATTGTATTCTGAATTCTTTATGCATTTCTTTAGCACAGTAATTGAACTTATACTAACTTGACAGTGTGCTCCAAGGAGAAACAAACACAAGGAGTAAAGTTAAGGGAGTTCATATTCCAGGAAGAGAAATAAGAAGCACATAGAATCAGTTCATGTCCAAATTTACTATACCTCATGGCCAAGTGGATATACAAAGGCCCAGGGGAGTTCAAAAGATGTAAAATATTGTTTTTATTTGGGGAAACTGGGGAGACTTTATGAAAAAGGAAACTTTTGAATGGAACCTTGCAGAATATAGACATGTTAATAACAGAAATTCTCAAAGATATCTGTGATTTTTCTTGGAACAAGATAATACCATGAACTGTACTTGGAGCTAGTTTTATTATTTTACTCTGGAAGTAGTTGAGCTTGATGATCTCAGGAGTAATAAGGATAAGTATGACTTAACCTGAGTCGTTAGTCTTCCAACAGATTATTTTAGAATCAAGGAGGTCACCAGGTGCTAGCAAGGTAAGTTTGCTTTTGATGGCAAGATCCAAGGGGTAATTAGAGTTAGTGAAAATATTGAATATAGACTTCATTTCTTAGTAAATATTTACTAAGGACATGCTATTAGGCAGAGTTATATTACTTGCTGAATTTAGAAAAGATAAAAATGCATCACTTCTGTTCTTCAGAACTTAAAAATCTAGTGAGGAGTCAGCCATGGAGACAAAAAATAATAAGGTCATAACATAATTGTTTTTCTAAAAGTATGCATGACTGTGAGCATCATAGGAGGTTCCCCAAAGTAGGTATTAGTTGAGCTGATCCTTGAGAGATGAGTATATTAATAGACATAGGAACATAGAGAACACTGTACATCATTTTATTGAATGTCTTTTAAAAATTCAGATTATCTATTTTATTCCCTTATTGAAATAGCACAATTAACTTTTTTAAAATTTATTTTTATTGTTAGACTTATTGGGGTGACATCTGTTAGCAAGGATTACATAGGTTTCAGGCGTACAATTCTACAGTGCATTGTCAACTTGATGTATGATAAGTTCACCACCTAATGTGACTTCTCTTTCCATCACCTTATATTTAGCTTCCCCCCCTCCTCTCCTACCCCCTCCCCTTTCTCCCCTCCCTAACCCACTCGTCCCCAAATAAACATTAAACTATTGATTGTATCCATGGGTTATTTGTTTGTTCCTTTCTTTTTTCTTTGTTGCTTTCAGTTTTATATTCCGTGTACGAGTGAAGTCATGCAGTTCTTTGTTTTTTCTGTCTGGCTTATTTTGCTTAGCATGATGATCTCCAGGTTCATCCATTTTATTGCAAATGACAATATTTCATCTTTTCTTATAGCTGAGTAATATTCCATTGTGTATATATGTACCTCATAATTTTTTTCTTTTAGTGGTTGCGTTAGTGTTTGTAATAGTTATCTTTTACCTTATAAATGTATCCTTTCATGTTCCCTCCCTTGGCCTTTGTGTTATTGTTGTCATACATTTTACTTCTCTATATGTATAAATGTTATACATTTTACTTCTATATATTTATAAACCATATAATGTTGTTTTAAAAATTTTTTCCTTTAAAAAAATCAGATGTTTTTTAAAGGGATTTTTAGGACTAAGAAAGACATCTTTTATATTTCCCCATAAAGTCACCATTTCAGGGGCTCTTTCATTCCTTTGTGTGGATTTCAATTTCCATCTGGTATCATGTTTCTTCTGTTTGAAGGAATTTCTTTAAAATTTCATGTAAATTTGCAGATCCATTGGTGATGGATTGCTTCAGATTTTGTCTATCTGGAAAAGGCTTAATTTGCCTTCATTTTTGAAAGACACACACACACACACACACATGCACACACGCACACACACACGTACATGTGCACATGCATGCACCCATGTGCATGCACACACCCACACACATACGTGCATGTATGCACACACACATGCACACACGCACGTACATGTGCACATGCATGCACCCACCCACACACATACGTGCATGTATGCACACACATACACATGTACACACACATGCACATGCAAGCGCACACGTGCATGCACACACGTGTGTACACACACATGCGCATGTACATGCACATGTGCACATGCATGCACACACGTGCGCACACACGCACACATGCAGTATAGCCTTCTTGCTTGACACCGCTTCCCCTCCACAAGTAATTTAGTGAAAGCGTGCCACTGTCTTCCTAGCTTGCACTGTTTCTGATGTCACTCTTATCTTTGTTTCTCTCTCTCTCTCTTTACAATGTGCTTTTTTTTCTCTCTCTGGTGCTTTAAGATTTTTTTCTTTACCTTTAAGCAATTTAATTGTGGTGTGTCTTAGTATGACGTTCTTCATGATTCTTATACTTGTGATTTGTTGGCCTTCTTACATCTGTAGTTTAAAAGTAGTTCTTTTAATTTGGAAAAATTTTAGCTATTTTTCTTTAAATGTAACCCTCCTCTCTTTTCAGGGGTGTAAGCACTATTGCTTTCTACCCATAGCCATTTTTCTATCTCCATTCTGCCTTATTGGCAAAACCTCACTTGTGCTTGAGAGTGGTTCATCAGGAGCCATGTGCTCAGAAGGACACCTCTAGACCAGTGTGTGGGTCCTGTTTGGTGTAAAGCAGCCGTGGAGATCTCAGTCAGTGACGGGCTTGCACAGAAGAGGGAAGGGGTCAGATCCAACCCAATTCAAATGCCAAAGAGAGTGGTGCAGATAGACCCAGTCCTTGCCTTGATTGAATTCATCACTTACCAGCAAGAACAATATAAAAAGTAACAATAATGGAGGGGGAAAGAGAGATAATACATACATACATGTATAAGTGGAGCACAGTTATTAGGATTTATGCCTACTCCAAAGATTTACGGGTCAAACCAGATAATATATGGATATCTCCAAATACACTGCCTAGCATACCGTAGTTGCTCAATAAATGACCAAAACATCTTGTTGGCAGGTAGTAAATGGTAGAAAGCCTCCGTATCACTGTTGAAGGAAAGAACGTTAATAAGGCCCATATATTTATGGGGTATGTGCAAAGGATAATGATCAAGAAATTTGGTTGAAGCATTGGCTATACATGGCATGTGATCATGGAGATATTTTAGTAACAAATAAAAAGCTTTTTGGCATAAAGAGTTGCACACTGCACACACACACACACACACACACACACACACACACCACATACATATACATATAAAACTTTTGCCACCTTCCCTTAGCTTGATAACTTTTACAAAGTAGCTTTGATCAATCTCTAACCAGACGTGTCATTGGTGAATAATGCCATGAGAGTCATTTTAAACATATCCTGCAAAGTATATCCGGAGCAAAGATAAAGTGTCGACAGGATGATTGAGTTCAGCTTGCAAAATTGATTATTTGACTTCCCCACTCTCTAGCCTTTAATTTAAATGGATAGATTTGACGGAACACCCTTGGCCTTGGCCATGGTGTCTGGCAGAGCCTGAAAACTTACACCCTGACTTCTGAGGGCATCGAGCCAAAGGTTTCCATAGGTCAGTTCTCCATCTCTACTCTGTCCTCTGGATGTGGATGGGATCAATGGGAAATGGGCCAGGTCGCCACTCTGACGCCTTCCATCCTCAGTGCAGGGAAACAGAGCTTACGTTACCCCAACAGCAAGGAATAAAATTAGGTTTTAGTCCACACTGAATCTTTACTTCGTGCACACTAAATGTTCAGCCTCCCATCAAATCAGCCCCTCTAGGGGAAAAAACACCCTTGATGAAAAAGAATCTGGGATTATTTTTCTCTAAGAGAATTAACTGGTTCTTCCCTGGTTAAGTTGGAAACAGGAAGAGCGTGATCCTGGCCTCAAAGCTTGGTGGCACATTTTCCACAACTCCAGTCTTTTAAAAGACCACGTGAATGGTGCAGAATGGGCTAAGGGGCTGTCCAGAGGCTGAGAAGGCCAGTAGTTCCACGGTAAGATATGGGGCATACCAGAGAACCAAAGAGCTAATTGAACACGTCCTTTGTGCTTGAAGTTCCTGGCACGATTAGCCTAACTGCCACATTTGTGTGCTAGACAAGGCAACTGCACTCCTGTGTATACTGAAGTCCTGTTAGGGGTTTATAGGGGGAAATATGAATTAGAATGTGTGTTCACACATGCAAATGATTACGTTCTGCTGCTGTAAGTTCCACAGAATCTCTGTTATCATTAGGTAGGTACTGCATTCTTAGTGCCATTAGAAAAACAAGTAAAAGATGTGAAGCAACCTTTTGTTTTGGGATTGATTACTTCTGCCCCCTCTTTAGTTTGTCTATTTTCTGTTCTTAGAGGGGCATCAGGACTGTTAATAGTTGAATGCTGCCAGTTGCTTTTATCAACACTCTAACTGCTGTCATTTCTTTTTTTACTTACAATGATGCCAATGTCTTCATCCCTTCTAAGGATTTTGTTTGATCATTGCTTTTCTCCCGTGTTTTGGTATAGAAAGAGTAATTTCTAGTTTTGACCCTGCTGAAATTTTCTCCTTCTACCAATTTAAAGAAAACTCTTCCCTAACATCAAAGCAAATTCCTGTATTGCAACAACAGGAGACATGGCTATGAACACACTGTCTCTTGCTCTTTTAATTATTTCACAACGACTTGGAAAAATCATCTAGCCCATATGTTTTCTTCTAAAATTTTAACATTTCTGAGGGGGCAAAATACAATATTTTCTGAAGTCCTATGTGCACATTTTTTACATCAGTATTATTTATAGTGGCAAAAACATGGGAATGTGGGTGCAACTTGCATCTCCAAATATAGTAAAACAATGAATAAATTACAGTGCATTTAATAGATTGGATGTTATGTAGCACTTAAAATGATGTACATGAAGACTTCCTGTTGATAGGGGGGAAATGTTCATGATATAAAGCTAAGATAAACCAATACCCAGAACTGAGTATTTACCAACACACAATACCCACTGTACACTCACTTGTATATCTATATAAACAGAAATATAAAAAGAATAACAGAAGTTAATACAACATGAGAAGTTGAATAGTGGTTATTTTTAAGCTGAGAAATTATGAATACTGTTTTAATACATTATAATGTATTTTAAATGTCTATTCATCAGATGTTTAAATGAAGAAAACCAGAGCCATTAAAAAAAAAATACACAAAACTTGTCTGAAGGAAAAGAATACTAGGTGGTCCCTTAGCCATCAAATTCACTGACCTTTCTTTCTAAACCTCAGGAGTTCATTACTGTTATCACAGCATCCTCTGAGAGAGAATCCAGGTTCCCTAGAGGGTGAAATGACTTGCTAGAGTGAAGCAGTGACTTAGTAATGAAGTCAGTTCTGGACCCTACCCACGGACACTGACAGCTGCTGTGAATAGTTTGGGGTTTTCTCCTTCTGCCGTTCAACCAGCTGTTTTATGTTTTGTGACCCGTGGCTCAACAGCAATTGTAAATATCTGCTTCCCTCTCCATGGGAGACTTTTATTAGCAGCATTAAGAACCCTACTGGTATAGCTTACTTCATGACATTTCCCAAAGTCACAAGGAATATGACATGACATTTTACAGGGTTGTGCTTTTGCAAACATTTCTATAAAACATCATGAAAATTTCTCATTAAACTAGACTAATTTGACCGGAACAACTATTGGTTTGTAGGATTTCTTCTTGCATCAAAACTCAATGCTCCAACTTCTGATTCACTCATTTATCCTTTGCTAAACCATGGAGACAACTTTGCCTTAGAAGCTAATTCCTTCAAACTTCTCATTTAATTTGAGCAAAGGCACTCTTAGTTGTACCAAGACATACTCTTATAAAGAAAGTAAAAAGAGAGGGATGAAATTCTTTGAGTCTATAAAGTCCTTTAAAAATTTAAGAATTTGATCAAAGTTTAACACACTAATAATGAGATTACATAAACCATAGATGGAGCATTGATTAAATCATGTACGTTTATAGTTAGGTGTTTATCAACATATGACCTGTCAATATTAATAGGTATTACACAAACAAAATTATGTGGCTAACTGCATTGGGGGAACTCCCTGTGTTTTGTCTTTCCTCTTTCTGAAAGCCAACTCTGTCTCCTGATTCACAGGGATGAACACATGACCATGCTTGGCCAATCAGAGAATCCATGAAATTTCTTCAACAGCAGTTAGTCTAAGGGATGGGAATATGAATCATGCTGGCCAATCAGGACCTTCCCAGGGATTCTCTAGAATTATGAGAGAAAGCAATGCTCCCTTCCTCTTGCTTCCTCCTTTCCAACCACTTTCCTTGCTATATTTTTCTCCATGGCATTTACCATCCTAACATATTATGTATTTTCTAGTTTATTTTATTTATTGTCTGTCTCCCCTCAGTAACATATAAGCTCCATAAAGGCAGGAATTTATATCTGTTCTGTTCACTGGTATATCCAGTATGTGATCCATAGTACCTGTTCTGTATTTCTTGTTGAATATTGACTAGATCAAGAAGCATAAACTGTGTGATGCTTCTCAAATTTATTTTAAAATAGAAGCCTTTATCCATAAGGAGGATTAATAGTCTGTGGAACACACTCTGTGAAACACTGTGTTAATAAGGGTCCTGACGAAGTATCACATTAAACTTGTGTGTTTTTTAAATGAGGAAACTGAGTCCCATAGAGGTTAAGTAATTGACCCGAAAGCCCACACTGCACTTGAAGTTTTATGCAGATGAGTCCTCGGTTCTCCCACATCCATCTAAGCCACCGAGCAGAGTGCCCACTACTGACTGCCAGGCCCACTGATGGGTCTGCCCACTCCAGCACTTTTTCTCACCAAAACAGCAGCATGATCAGAGAGGTTGGAAAGGAATCCCTCTTTTGTCCACAGAGCTGAAGATGTGACTTCTCCATGGCTACACAGACATATGCCCAAGTGGGGGTTAGGTTGTTCCTCAGTTTGTATTTATGACAAGGAAGAAATACTGCCACCAGCTATGTGCTACCTCTTTACCATCTGAAAGGCATGAAGAGTGTATACCTAATAAAGCAAAACATGCCCTGAAACTCTGTGTAATGCAGGTGTTGCACAATGCGCCTCCAGCATCCACTCAGCCAACATTTGAGCGCCTACTGCATGCCAGCTACTGTTTCAGGCACAAGAAATACAAAGCTGAAGTTGTGTCACTGTATGAAGTTTACACTCTAGTCGGAGGAGACCAAAAACAATTAAGTATACTTTGATGGTTGGGGTGCATGCTTTGTAGAAAGAGGAAAACACATCGGCGTTTGCTAAGGGGCTGAAGTTTGGATGGACTCTGAGAAGCTGCTCTGCCCCTCAAAAATAGGTAGATGCTGGATATCATGGTCTGAAAGAGGAAGAGCAACTCCAACCATGTCAACCCAACCCTTCGGCCTTTTAGAAATTGACGCTGTGATTGATTCTAGAGTTGAGCTGTTGTTGTTTTCTCCTTTCTTTTTCCATTGACTAACTTGGCAGCATCAGAAGGCCCTCCAGAACGACCTGGCTTTACCACCAAACAGATCTTGTGCTGAACTGGACCTCAGCTTTGATGAAGAGTGCTGTCTCGGAGGCGGCTGCCGAATGCTTTATGCATGTAATAGCACTGTTCTTCATTATCCATTATTTATCAGCCTGGGGAGACTGGAGGAGAGAGTGGAGACCCTTAGTTTAATGTGAGGTCTTTATCTTTCAGCTCTTTGAGCTCTAACATGCCGAGCAAAGCTATTGAATTGTTGTCAGTGAGCACACACATCATTGGCCAGCCAGTTCTGAGCCTGAAACCTCAGAAGTGAAAGCGCGTGAAAACTCGATCAAGGTTCTTGGGGAGCTGGTATTGGCAGGGAATTTAACTGCAGATCTATGGGACGGGGGAGGGGTGGGGCTTAGGACAAGCCCTTTTTCCTCTGAATTATCTAGTCAGTCTTCCATAAAACAACATTCTCAACTTTTGCAATACATGGGTGTCACTTGGGGAGTGAAACAAAACTGCCGATGCCTGCGTCCCACTCCTCGAGAGTGTGATTCATGTGGCCCAGACAGGTCTGAGCACGGGGATGTGCCAGAGCTTCCCAGGTGACCCTCATGTGCTGTCCGTGCTGAGAGGAAGGTGTCCTAGTGCTGAGCAACTTAGGTGGGGGGAGGGGGGGGCGCAAAGGTCAAATGTTTTAGGACTGTGTCACCCCTCCCTTGCCAGCTTTCACAAAAGATTAATTCCATCAGTCAGTGGTTGGATCTTAATTTGCTCTCATGCTACCCTTTGGGCCATTTTAAGCAAACGGGTCAATTTACCTGTATGTAAACTTAGAAATGTGAGGTTTTCACGGCCATTTACTTCACCAGTGGTTTTTCTTACGTGTCTGGTCTGAGGAGTAGGTGAAGTAGCTACCACTTGCCTAGCCGGGTACCCTGCAGGAGGGCAGTGTGGCCAGAGGAAATGAGAATGGGGGGACATAAGAAGGTTAGAAGGACGTTGGTCTATGATGAAGGTGAAGAAGGTGAGAAATCTCCAGCACAGAAGTTCACAAAACTTTTTGCCAGGAACCTTTGTTGTTTTATACTATGTGCCCCATAAATTTGATGTTGGAAAAAAATTTTTTTTTACTGTTAAATTTACTGAGGTGACATTGGTTAGTAAAAATTACATAGGTTCCAGGTGTACAGTCCTACAGTGCATCGTCTGTGTGTTGCATTATGTGTTCATCACCCATTTTCTTTACAAAATGAATGCATTTTCCTGCCAAAATATTTTATCATAAGCCCTTCCTGTCTGCTAAGTGGAGTTTATACTCAGCAGGACATAACCACTGACATAATTCCAGCCCAAAGCAAAGAACCTCAACTTCGAGTTTGATCTCCCACACGTGTCTGCATGAGTGCTTGCATTCTGCCAGACATCAGAAAATGCAAAGTGGAGGATAGACTCATGGATACATTCAGAGACTGCAGGGAATCTAGACACCCAGAAAGAGAGAAGGGAGCCAACAGATATGAGTCACCTATAATGGGCCACACATGTTGCTGAAAGATAGGTATCATTATAGTCATTTCACAGGTTAGGAAACTTGGGCAGGGAGAGGTCAAGTTATTGGCTCACAGTCCCAAGGTGGTGAAGGGAGCTAGGACTCCTAATGAGTCTTTCACCTCTCTCTGCTGTTTCCCCTGTACCACACTAACCCCCTGGGAACTTCTGAATTCAAACTTTCATCAGTGAGAGAGACTGCTGCTTGGCCCCAAAGGAAGCAACTTGTATTGAGTCTTCAAGATTTCCTCCATCTGTCTCCCACATTGATAGGCTGAGCTAATAGGTCCAATTAGGGAGCTCCTCTGGCTTTGACCCTGGATGCATTAGAGTGTGTTGATCAAGACAGGAGCTCTGACTTCAGATCGTCTGGGATTTATTACAGCTCCATCATTCATCAGTTAGCTGCCTCAGGCAACTCGCCCCTTGGAGCCTCAGTTTCCATCATCTGTAAAGTAGAGGTAATGGTGGTGCCTGTCACGTTGGTTTCTGTGAGGATCGAATGAGATAACCATGTGAGACCCCTAGCACAGCGTGTGGTGTGCCATGTGACAGTTACCATTCTTGTAGTCCGCACACACCAAGGCCTGAGCTACCACTTTGCCTTCTCCTGGCAGGCAGAGCCACACATCCCTCACGGTCCCCTCGGGTTTTCTCTGGATTCTGGGACCCAGCCGCTCTGCCTGAGCAGTGTGCCACCTGCACTGCATTTCAGCTTCTGCCTTCCTTCTGACTGTGTATCGACCTCATCTCCTTGCCTCCTCAACCTCCATTCATATGGAGGTGATGCGATTGCTTACTTCAGGATGAGAGCGAAGAAAACTGACTCCTCCTCTTTGAAGAATGGCTGAAAACCCCTCAATTTAATACTGTGTGCATCAGGCCTGAAATATGTGACAGAAAACCAATAGGCAGGCTTGGACATCTGTGAGACAAGCACCCGAGGAAGGCCCATTGGTTTCTTGTGCATAAGTGATAGCCACGTTGAGTTCTGGAGCATGTTGGGAACTGTCGCTTTGACCCCTGCGCTCGCCAGGGCCAGGCAGGAGGATGGCTCGCAGCCCCGATCCCACCGCCTCTGCCTCGCCGGTGAGGAGCACTCCTGGCTTGTCGCCTCAGGTGCCTGGCACCTGTGCCCTGTCCCCTGGAATGGCTTCCCTAGAAACTGTGCCTACACGAACCACATCTCCTGGGTCCTACTTGTGTCTCAGCATCACACCGTGCCTCTCAGAGCACCATGCTGGTTAAATTCTAACTAAGGTGCTAAAGAGTCACGTCAAGGTCACAGACATCTACTCTTTCAGTTATAGGTCTGTCTAATAGCAATAGCTGCACTGCCCAGCCTGTGTGTAAAGCACATCCTTATTTCTTATCTCACGACTGGAAACAGCTATGCTGAGAGGGAGGTGTCTTTACTCAGATAACTGTCACTGAGCTATTTTTATTTTGATTTCATTTATATAATAGGACTACTAATCCCTGTTTCACAGGACTGCTGTAAGGATAAAATGGGGAATTTCCTAATGTACAGTAGCTATTAAACTATATGTCCATGGAATCTGAACCCAAAGAAATTAACTTTCATTGAAATCTCATATTCCAGTGGTGGCTAAACCCAGACTTGAAGCCAGGTAGGTGGGTCATCAGAGTTCTGCTTATCTTAATCAGAGATGGAAAGCCCCGTTAGGATTTCTCAGAGCTAATTTGTATGTTATTTCTGCAGTTCAATAGAGTAGGCCAAGCTGACCTCCATGCTAGTCTAGCATATATCAGTAAACACATGTTTTTGCCTACTTTGGGTGGGTCCTCTGCCTCCTGAAGACAGGTCTGCAAAGGGCTTTGCCCTAAAGGAATGCTTGTCCGGGTGAGGAGGCAGGCCTGAGACCCTGGGATTCAAGCTGAGGTCCACAGAAGGGGCTATGGAAGCCCAAAGAGGCAGAGCTCCCAGAACAATGCACAGGGTGAGGTTAGAGTTCATTCGGAAAGCATTTCAGAAGGGAGCATACACCCTAGACCCAGGTTTGATTCCAGGCACCGCCACTAACAACCCTGGGGCCTTGGCGAACTTACTTGGCCTGTCTGAGTATCAGTTTCTTCACCTGTAAGATGGGTTTATTCATAGTTACTTGCAGGGCTTGAGTGGAGAATTAAAGGAGATACAGTATTCACAGAGTGATTAGCACACCAAGAACATTGCAGAATTGCAAGCTATGTTTTAATGTTAACATACGTTGTTGTCTTCAGATAAAATGCACTTTTTAGGGAGGTATTAAATTTTCTATCAATGGCACTATTTAAGCAGAGTAAAGTCCTGGAGAAGACTCCTCATGATACTTCCCAATTCATTTCAGAGTCTGTACAATCTGAAAGGCAAAGGCTTTTACCTGGGAAGGGGAAATCCTGGTCTCAGACTCGTGGGAGGGACGGTTCTTGGAGAGGTGAGCTCGGCCTGATGAGATCAGCAGAGCAGAGAACGGGGAGGCCTGGTGGGCAGGGCGGAGTCCAGGAACCTTGAGAAAGGCCATGGCCACCCAGAGGAAAATCACACACGCATCGAAGGGGACGGTTCTCAGTGCTCGCGGGTCTGGAATGGGAAGCATCATGTAGAATCAACAGTGTGAGCGAACCTTTGAGAACATAGAGGAGCCTGGGTGAGAGCCAAGGGGAGAGCAGTTAGGGTATTACCACACCCAGTTGAGAAGTGACAGTAGGAAAAAGAATGTTTTTAATGGGAACGGATAACTGTTAAAATTAAAAAAATAAAATTAATTGGAAAGGTTATAGTCTAGACAGCTCAGTCTAACAGAGATAGAAACAGTGTAGGAGGTACTAATATCAGCCTCCCTCAGCATCTAGAATCAGCCAGGACTTGGGTCCCAGCTCTGTTCTTTATTAACTATGTAGCCTTGGGTGAGTCACTGTATCTCCTTAAATCTCAGGTTCCTCATTTCTAAAGTGTGATTAAGAAGAATAACATATTCTGAGTGCTGTTAAGGACCTTTGGAAATACCCCAAACAAATAATTTAACACAGTAAACATCAACATTTATAATTGTAATTAAACCTAATATACTATATTTTACCTAATGTGTGAAATATACATAATATACTATTATTAGATATAATGCATTAGGAATGCAATAGTTGTTAGTTTTATTTCTAATAGTGTTTGAACCAAGAGAGGCTTGGATTTGTCTGTTCTTTATTAACCAGACAGTACACCTAACTGGGGACTCCCAGCTCCAGATCTCTTGAGACATCAGGAAAAGGGACAAAGACAGGTCCCCGTGACCCATCAGCTGTCAAAGAGAATTGGGTTAAGGTCTGCAGGAAGGAGAGAGTCAGTTGATGTGGGGCTTACATTCTGGGAATCAAATAATAATCACTGCCTTCCTGATGATGGGAGCCAGAGGCATTTTCTCTGGTACCCTCTCGGACTGCATAATGGAAATGGGGGTGCAGAGACCCTCTGTCACCTGCCCGCAGGGCCTGGCACAGAGCAAGCTCTCTGGGCCACAGGAAGTGCTCTCAGCAGTTTCAGAGAGTTCAAGGCCCCTCTGAGCACGCCCTGGGGGACAGGGCGCTCGGTTGTCTTGAGCCTCCCCAGGGTCTCTCGGGTAACACATGTTTGCTCAGCCCTTCTCGTCCTCCATGCAGACAAAATCCACCTTCTTCATTCATGTTTAAGATTCAGAGAAACTCGTGCCCGTGACAAGGAATTGTAGATGTTAAAAGATGTAGACAGAAGAATATTTTTCTCCACAGTGTCAGCGTTGGCATATATGACATCTCCTTTGTTCCTTGTATGGATCCTGGCTGGCAAGTATCATCAGGCGAGGAAGTGAGGAGGGAGCTCGCACATGACCGATGTGTGTCCCCGTGTTGCTGCCACTTCCCGGGTGTGTGCCCTTAGGGATGCATTCTCCTGCCCTGCCTCAGTTTCCGTATTGCTACCCTAGGCACTGGGTGCATGATGGAGAATGAAACGGCCATCGTTTTGGTTTTTTCCCTTGCACAAAGCTTACAGTCTCCTGAGGGCTAGTGAGCCATAAATAAGCAAACAAATGGGTAAATATGTAGCTATAAATTGTCAAAATACCACAGTTATAATACATAGACCTCTGTGTGGCGTGTAAAGGGGAAGGTGTATTAAGTTTGCCCAGCGAGAGACTCGAGGGGGGAAACGGCCTGGCAGGGGAGTGTTGGAGGGCGCTGGCCGGCTGGCGGGGCTGGGGGGAGGCGGGCCCTGCACCCCTCCCCTCTCTCCTGACACGTGGGGTCTGCTTGATAAATGGGGGCTTGAACCTGGAATTTTACAGCTGATCAAACTGAGACTCAGCATCAACTGAGAAAGTTGTCCAGACTTAATAGCTCGGACAGGGGGTGGAGAGAGGGTTCCGATCCAGTTTTGCTTAAGTCAGATTGCATCCTCTTGCCACCAGAGTCAGTTGCCAGTGAAAGTGTCACACAGGTTGACAAAGGCAGAGTCACAAAGCAAAGCGGGTAAGAGGACTGGGACCCCAGACTACCTGCATTTTTCCAACTCGCTGGTCTCCCAGGGAGTAACCATCCCACAAGGCAGCTGACCTTCTCGGAGTAGATACAACCTACCACTTTTTAAAATAAAGGCTTTTTTGTATTTCTCTTCTTTGATGCTTTCAACCTAAGTTTAATTTAGTTTGACTACGTCCGGCTTCCCTGAGCCCTGTGAGCAGAGTATTGTTTGAGGTGCTGTGCAGAGGTTTGTGGGAGATGTGAGCCTTCCCCTACAGACCGAGGAGCCTCCCTGGTGCGGGGCCTGGGGGTCTGGGAAGCATGGTGGGGGAGGGGGTCGGCGCACCGTAGATGTCTGGGTGCTGAGTGCCACGCTGACTCAGCCAGAGGAAGTTGCTGCTAGAATGAAGTATGTGTCTGTGATTTCGCGAAGGCACCGTAAACCAAGCAGCACCCACTGGTGTGCTGGTGTTAGGGAGTCCCTCTAAATTTACAGTCTGCTCTCTGTGGAAGGGTCCGTGCTGTCAGGACGCAGAAAGGGAAAGGGTGGTGTGCGTGCGTGTGCGTGCGTGTGCGTGTGCATGCACGTGCGCGTGCGTGGGGAGAGGGGGAGAGAAAATGAAATGTGGCAAAACTGTGAGAAACGTAAGGAAACAGAGCAGGGTAGGGGGCAGGGGGAGAGATAAAAAGAAAATATGCAGTGGAGAGGTGGGAGAGAAAGAGATTGAAAGAGAAAAAAGTCTGAAACGAGACTTTTTCTGAGACAGACACAGAAAGAAGAAGGTAGAGAGAAAGGGAGACATCCAGAGAGATACAGGCAGAGGCAGAGACCAAGAGAAATGAGGGAAAGTACCCAAAAACTGCAGTTAAAGAGAAAAAGAGAGGTTGAGAGGCAGAAAGAAAAGTGTAGAGAAAAAGACAAAAACAGAAAGAACGAGGGAAAGAAAACAAGAGAGAAAAAAAAAGAACAAACAGACAACATCCCAGAGAGAGAGAGAGAGAGAAACTGAGTCAGAAATCGACACAAAATTACAGTCTGAGATACAGAAACTGAGTCAGACATGAAGAGACTGGGATGAAAGGGAGGAGTCAGAGGCACCCAAAGGTGGGGAGGGCGAGGGGAGGGGAAGGGGACAGCGAAGGAGAGAGGCACAGAGGGTCGGAGACAAAGAAGGCCGAGGCAGGGAGGGGGACATCACGTCCAGAGACTCATGCAGAGAGCAACCCTAGGTCACTGCTGCAGTGACGGGGAAGCGGTGATGACAGCAGGACCGTGTGGGGCGGGCCTCTGCTGAGATGCCCCTGGGTTCTGGCCCGCTGCAGGTTTGGAGTAATAGGATTCACTTAATGAAAATCCGCCAACTCATAAATGGTATCTGCTAAAAGGGCCTCTTTTGCGTTCTTGGAAATGGAAGTGGGAGTTACTTAAATATTGCTTTTCTGAGAAATAGGTATATATGTCAAAAAATGGCCCTTTCTAGCCTCTAAAAGAAAACCCCAAACATTTCCAACCTCAAATCGTGTTTTTTATTACAACTCGCTACTCTCTGCATGGACGTGTTCAGAATGTCTGCAGAAATCCTTTTCCCATCAGATTTTTGGATAACACTGACTGCCGGGGAAATAACAATTCCTTGGTCTGTGAATTGTTTATGTCGTCATCAAAATATACCTTTGACGACTCCCTGGGAGATGATTTTCAATAGAACCTTCTGGTATGCAGACTTCTCAAAATCGCCTTCTAAACTTTGTACTGTTCAAAGAGGGGGAACTCACAGTGATTCTGGAGCATTTGGCTAACAGCATTTTGTGCTTCGTTTAATACTTACAATAATGTTTACTGCTTACTGAACTTCGGTCCTGGCTGGGTGCCTTACAAAAAGTACCAAATTCAATCTTTCTCACACCCTGCAGAAGGTATGATTACCCCCATTTCACAGATAAGGAGACTGAGGTTCAGAAAGGTTACATAACTTGCTGGAGGCTATGTCATTAATACGACATCTCTAATTTGTTCAATACACAATACGTAACACATACGAGTACTGTGCATTAGCTTGTCTCCTAGACCATCTTGTGCATTTTGAACCAGCCCTGTGTCAGTCTGAGGTCAGAATGAAGGTAAGTTTCCCATAAGGACCAGTTAGCATACAAGTGTCTCTGACCCAGAACCCAGGCCATGTCTGTGGAATCCCAACTCCTGCGCCTTTAGTCAGGATGGTTACTGTCTCTCCTTGCTCTCGCCAGCTATCTCAGCGTCTCTCAAGTTTTGAACTCACAGAAGGCAAGAGCTGCATTTTGGCCCCTGCCCCCAAAGAATGTATTATAAGTTCCATGAGACAAGGACCTGTGTCCCCAGTACCACACCAGTCCCTAACATTTTGTGGAGGATCCATAAGTAGGTGCTGAATCAATGAATGTTAGAACCCAGCACCTGCAGTGCTTGACTGCCCCTTGCCTGCCAGCCCACCAGCCTTCAGCAGAATCACTCTGCCTTGAAGCTCGGTGGTCCTCAGTGTGCTGATGTCTGCACCATTTTTTACTGTTCAAGGAAAATGAATAATTTCCACGTGCAGCACATTTGCCCTGAAGATGCAAATCCAGTGCCTTTGCCCTAGAGATGCAAATCCAGTGCCTTTCTGAAACAATGGCCAAGACAAGGGGCTCTTATGAAAACCCTCACTTGAGAAACTCTTGGTTTGAAAAAACAAAATGGTTCTGTGCCTCCTCATTTACTCCTTCGGTCTGCTGAGACTTGAGCATCATGTTTAACTTTCAGATTGAAGACCGAACTTCAATTCGTGTTCACCACCATGCAAAGGAGGCAGGGGCACAATTGTTGCTTTCCTTAGAAGGTTGTTCTTGTTCAGCCCAATGTACACCTCAATCTTTTTCTAACTTTAATTTATAGGGCAAAAGAGAATTCAGTGTGATTACATGGGGGCTTTTGCAAACTGGTCCCTGAGAGCTTGGTGGTGAATGTTGGTACATATTAAATAAGAACGCTGGGCCTATAGACTCCAAGAACGAAGCGAGTGTGGTGAATCACCTCCTGGGCCATGATGCTTTCCCCAGAGGCTCTAACACTGAGAGCTATTTCTACCATAGCTGGATGCCAGATTCTCATTGCTCTCTATTTATAATAAAGTGTAAGTTCAGTTAGGGAGAGAGTTATTGACTTCTATTTCCACAAAATGATGGGTCTTGGATATATGCCCTTCTAGATAAGAGGTCTCTGTAGACACGGCGCTATCACTCCCTCTTCCAGCTGCTTATCCACGTTGGTTACCGGCAAACCAGCCAACAGCTTGACCCAACCAGAAACGAGGGAGCTGTCCTCGGCTCTGCTCTCCTCTCTTATACGTTGCCCAGTGAGGAATGTCACGAGTCTCCCCATTTTCCACCTGCAGTTTCCCTGACACCATCCCTTTCTCTCATTTCCCACCACCTTGACTTTATCGTGTCTCTCAGGGAAAACTGACCTCCTCTCCTAACTGTTCAACTTTACTTAGACTCTCCAAATCCTGGGTCCATGGAGGAAAGGGTTCTTCTTCTACTTCTCTTTTTTGAATTTTTACAAAATATTTATTAAACAGATAGGTCTTCAGGCAAGATAAGACCACAGGACCAGAGTTTGTGACCTGCTATAATTATTAAATGCCTTGCTCTTCTATTTTTTTTTTATTGTTGGACTTATTGGGGTGACATTGGTTAACAAGAGTTACGTAGGTTCCAGGTGTACAGTTCTACAGTGCATCCTCTGTGTGTTTCATTATGAATTCACTGCCATAAATTTGACTGCCTCTTCCTCCTCTCCTCCCTCCTCTCCTAGTACCTCCCCCCTTGCCCTCAGGTAACCACTGAACCGTTGACTGTGCCCATGAGTTTTTGTTTCTTTGTCACTTTCAGTTTTATATTCCACATATGAGTGAAGTCATGGCTCTTGTTTTTTTTTTCTATCTGGCTTATTTCACTTAGCATGATGGGAAAGGGTTCTTCTAATAGCCAAGGCTCTAGGCATCCTATGGTATGATGAGAACAATAGTAACTATCAGTTATTATTTCCTCTGTGCCAGGGTCTTCCCTTCATGTGCTGCACATATTATTACCTCATTTAATAACCACAGGATTGTGGGGAAGTTGCTTTCAGTATCTCAGTTTTACAGATAACAGAACTAAACCTTGGAGAGGTTAAGTAAATCACATAGCAATGAGCCTGGCCAGGTATCCAGTACCCTTGATGACCCTCCTACTCTGCCTCAGCTAGCCCTTGACTTAAATCAGTGTGGTCTGGAAGCCCACCTCCAAAATATAGTGACCCTCTGACCAATGTAAGCAATTTTAGTTTCTGAACCTCAGTTTTCTCATTTATAAAATGGGTTTATAATATTTGGGGGATTATTTGCTTGGATTGAATGAGCTAATGGCACCATGTCATGCATATAACATGGCTTTAAAAGAAAAAGGAAATTATTGGAAATACTTTGTCTCTCATAAAAGGGATATTTGACTCTAGTGTATCAGATAGGGAAAAGATCATTTTTTTACTGTCTATATATGAAGTTGAACAATTAATTTTGCAAACTCATTCTAGAAAAATTGATACATACCTCAGTGCTGAATATGACCTTCAAAGTACCCGCCTTGGGAAGCTATGCACCCACACCAGTGCCCAGTCCACCCTTTAAAGCAATTTTGGAACTCTCTTTCTGGAATGGCCATCAGAGCGGTTGTCATGCCTAAAATCTGACAATTAAGTTTGCGAACTTGCCACAGTGCACTTACATTCACAGCACTATACAAACAACTCGGGCACGACCAGATCTCTGATGGCCATTCCAGAAAAGAGTTCCAAAACTGCTTTGAAGGGTGGACTAGGCACTGGCATCGGTGCACAGCTTCCCAAGGGGAGGACTTCAAAGCTGACTGTGGTGCTATTCAGCAATGAGGTATGTAGCACTTTTTCTAGGATGAATTTGTGAAATTAATTGTCCGATCTAGTGTGTATTATACATTGTCATATACATACAGAAAGGTGCCAGAGTGAATGCCATATTCATCAAAGGAAATTGGGATTCAAAACCACGTTTCCTGACTCTTTGCTCTTCCCCCCATGAAGTACGGCCTTTCTACATTAAAAAGAAAAATCACCACCAAACATAGTCTAGGAAAAATCTCTCTCTGTGTCATCTCCCTGATCATGCCATTTATCCTAATGCCTTTGCTCAAATTTTTCTGCCCATTGCCTACAATGCTAAGTAACCAGCCCTCTTTGTTCTAACACCACATCTAGATGTTAGGGTTTCTTATGGGCAATTTGAAGATGGCAAATGATGATGGAATGTTCAATCACACACTGAACTGCCCACCTGGAGTGAAATACAGCACACAATGCTTAACTGCTTCCCTGCTGGTATTTTGGGGGAAATGTCATTAGCTCGGGTATAGAACAGGTAACAGAAGGCAGACCGCGGACTAGGGTTTTCTGCTGCCTCAGGGAGTGGTAAGATCAGTTTTCCTTTTGATGAGTTGTTTTGTGCATCGATTAACTGGGTCACCATGAACCCCTTCAACCCAGAGTAATCAGCCAGCTGTTGCAGTGGAAAGAAAGGTGTGCACAATACGGGCTCCTGGCTCATCTAGACTAGGTCCAGCTGTCCCTTCGGAGTGTTGGAGCACGGAAAAGCGGGTGAAGGCTCAGATATGTACCCATGCCTCACAGAAGTTCTGGCAAGGGAGTGTGATTGCAGCCACCTGGAATGCCACCAGCAGCCAATAGGCCTGAGCCTCTTAATTCTGACCTTCCTGGCCTTGCGTCTGTTTCCCAAAATCTCCCATCTGTTCACTTGTGAGACCCTCAATCTGTTAGTGTTCCCCAAAGGATAACACTCAGTGGTCCCCGGAAGATGAGCAGACCATTTTAACTGAGGCTCTGTGTGCATGCATTCATTTGTGGTTCATTCATTTGTCCATTAATTCATTTATTTACAGTGAATGTGTTGTTCTTGTGCTGAAAGGGACATCACCAAGGAAGAACCTCTTATTAGAGTTCTTAACACTAGTTCTTAACTAGTCACCACCTGTGACTAGTTAGTCAGACAATAACCAAATGGCCATGATTTGGAATAGATAATCAGGTCAGCTGATGGAGGCAGCCCCCTGCCCAAAGAGATTGGTGAAGTCCAGGCAAAATGGGGACCCCTCAGGACCCCAGTATGTCATGGGTACTGTTGTTGGTGCTGGAGATGCAATGATGAATCCATCAGTGTTTCTGTCCTCAAGTAGCTCGCAGTCCAGCTGTGAAAAATGTGTGTATAGGGATGTCTGCAGGGAGTGGGAAGAGACAGGGTCCTCGAGGACCCAGAACACACGTCAGTGCACTTCACCTCCCCATATGAAATCAACTTTTGAACATGGAAGGGGAGCAAATGAGGGCCTGGAATTGGAGGAATGAAATAGAGTGAGCCAGCATGGAGAGATTGACCAGGGTGCCAAGAATGGATGCAACTATTCAGAGCAGCAGGCTATTGCCACCAACGTGAAAATGGCGAAGTGAGGGTGGGGACCACCATGGGTGCTGAAAGTTTATAAAATCAGGCTGGGTGAATGAGGAGTACGTGGACATGAAATACAGGGAGACTTCTTAAAGTGGGGAAAAGGAAGCCAGACAAGGACTAGAAAGAGAAAAATCAGATTTCAGACAGGGGAGCATTATCTCAGTCGGCATTACCTCTTCCTCATCTACATCTGAGAAATGCAGAGAGGAAGCAAGTGAGCTGTTTTATTTGAGGTGGTTGGCTTTGAAATTGGAAGCAGTGGAGTGAGGGGCAACAAGAGGCTGCATTTGTGGTGGCCTGTGATGCATGATGATCACAGGCTCTGTCAGGCCATTCTGTCATCCAGGGGGCTCCAGTGCATGGTCTGGGGCAGGTGTATAGGGGCAAGTAGAAAGAGACATGGTGGTGCCACAATATTGGATGAGTGGGAATAGAATCCCAGGCAGAAATTTGGGTTTGATATATAAGGCAAACATACCTAGAGGCATAGCTATGAGGCTAAAATTTAGGACAGGCCTAAGTAGAAGCAGAACTGCTAAGGAGGGAAATTGAGGCAGAAGGACAGAAGTGATGCCACCTCTGAGGAACAAGAGAGGATTTGATGTCTAGAGTTTTCCCAGGGCCTTGGGGAGCTGGGGCCTGTGGCAGTAAGACACCTGCTAATGTGGTGGTAACAATGGTACTGGTTAAGGATATGCCATGAGAAGAGGTCATCAATGATGGCACTGAGGGGACCCAAAAAGCGCATGATGTGAGGAAGGCCATTATAAGAGGCTGCAACAAGAACTTTCCGACGTCCCAGCACTGGAATAAAAGGAAGGTGTGAGGTGGGCGGTGCAGGTGAGTGTGAGAGAACGAACACCAACACAGGCTTTGAAGTCGGTCAGACCTGGGTGTCATTTCTACCTCTCACCATGACGATGATGATGGCAGTAATGGCGGTGGTCGTGGTGATGTATCTACCGTTGGTTACCGTGAGGTTTCAGTGGACAACGAGGAAGAATGAGTAAGTCGTCGATAATGCCAACTCGCACTGCCAAGAAGGCGGGTTTCCCTGGGCGCTTCGTCCCCGCCCTCCCACGGGGCCTGTTTTCCAGAGCTTCACTCACAGCTCCAGCTGCCTCCGGAACCACCCCCCCCCCCCCCCCCCCCCCCCCCCCCCCCCCCCCCC